>SKCR01032739.1:0-104515 GCA_019454045.1 Zanthoxylum bungeanum | reverse complement strand
ATAGTCCAACTATTTATTAAAAAACAACATTTAAATATTAGTCCAACTAACATTTAATTATTTGACGACGAATGATATTTGATTTGAGCACGTATGTGAAGTAATTAAATGAATATTGCAAATTCAATTCTTGCCTCCCACTATTTTTCGGCGAGCCTCTAACCCTCTGTCGAGTACTCGGGAAACCGTGTTTCCTAGTGGGCTAGGATCCCGTTAAATATCACACAATCTTGACTTTGACCAACAAATTGTATGATAATTAACTAGGTAGATCTCTAAGATCGATTGGATCCAATCCAATTCCTAGATCCGGTAGGGAGACATCCAAGTCCGAAACATATATCTTATATATGCCAATACATCCAATGTATTACCTAATATTTTTCCTCTGAATCAACTAAGCCTTGGCTTTGGCACAACAAACTTAGTGATCCCAGTCAAGCGCGACCCATTGACCATGGAAAGCTTTGTAATCAATGTCGATGGACAAGAAGTGGTCTTGACTTTGGCCGACAAACCACAACTTGGACAAGACACTGACATGTAACAAAGCTCTCGTGATTCACACACATCTTCGACGGACAAAGGCCTTGACTTTGGCTAACAAGCCAATGCCAGTCTCGGATCTTGAGTGAGAATCACTCAATGAAAGGAAAAAACGCTTAATATTTTGCGAGGGTTTTTCGAGTGCAAATTGGAAACCAATTTATTATCTTTGTTAAGGTCTCATCATCATACACCCTTAAACATGCATTCTAAACACATAATAAAGTGCATATGAATAAAGTAATAATGATATGCGGATGGATACTTTACACATTGATCCTAGATCAAATCTTTCCCTTTCTCTCTCCCGCTAGCACAAGTATCACTTCTACCCGTTAAACTACACTTCTAAATAAACCTCATTTACATTGAGGGGAATAGGTGAGAAGAGAATACAAAGAATATGGAGGTGATAAGGCTGGACACGCAGGTCCAATTTAATAAATCAAATTTATTACAACAATTTCTAAAATTGTCTCACCCATCTAATATCCATCCGATATACATTATTCATGCATCGCAACCATGTATTCACACAAACATGTTATCATTCAATCTAATCAAATTTATTAATTTGATAATTAGTGACCATCCAATGTTCAAACAACGATTTGATTTTGCTCGAGTCAAACTCGTTTTGCGAATAAGTACTTAAAGTACGAATTCTTGAATTAAATTAAACTACATAATTAAATCCAATTTAATATGCATTTAATACTAATCCACTATTTAATTCCAAATTAAATATTACACTTTATTAACGAACCTTTTACGACTTAAATTCTAAATTTAATCGTTACGGGTCTCAAAGCCCGATTAACGTCCAACATCAATTTAATTAAAGTCCAATGGGCTTTTAATTAATTTCTTGAGGCGTGGACTTTTGGTCAACTCGGGTCAAACCGAATAACCAAAATCCAATCCGGGAGTTACCCCATAAGCCTAGAAATCAATCTTGGCCCATTAGGCCTAATTAAACTTTAAAGGTCCATTAAGTTGCATTTGGGCTTTATGGAGGCGGTTTTGGGCCCAATTGGATCCAACTAATTTTGCCTAAACCCAACTTTGTTCAACAAAGCCCAATAAGCCCAATAACAACATTTCAAGCCCAATTTCCAAAATTAGCCCAATTAACTAAATTACTAAAATCCAATTTTACAATTTAATTAATCAAAGTGCATTAACATAATTAATCACCCAAATCATTATTTTCAAAACACAAATTAGGCTAATTAATCATGCTCATCTACATCAATTAGTGTCCAACACAAATTATTCAAAAATCAATCCCAATCATGCTTAATGACTCTCGGCTATTAGAAGGAATTTTTGTCCGATTCGGTTTCAAACCAATTAATTCAACAATCGACATTAAATCACATTCCCGAATGATTCTAACTCATCCAATGAATCAAAAAATCAAAATCACCAAGATCATTATAGGGCATTATATTCGGCCATGACCAAAATATTGGGGAAATTTGTTCCAAACATAAATTCAACAAATTGATCCAATCAATCTTCAATTCAAACACATTTAAGCAAACTAATTCATCCAATTTCATTAATCATGCTCAAAATCAAGTTTGCCCAAATTTTAACCCTAAACTTTTTCATGCTTTTAACCATGCTCTTGATACCATTGTTGGAGATTCTAAGGGTCCCAAGGATCACAAATCAAGCATCAACATGTGTGAATACATTCGAGAAGTCGTGAAATACTTACATCGATCGGTTGAGCGACGCGGAGACAACAAAAATGAAATTCTACCTCTCTTCACTGCTCGGCAGTGAGCAGTTCACAGCCTAAATGAGAATTTACAATTTAAATAATTCAAAAGGAAATAAAAAAAATTAACTTGTTCCGAATTAGGTTTGAGATACGTATCAGGAGTGGAAACTCCTTACTCAGCTATCTCTTACCAATTTCACCTTTTTAGTCAAAATAAAAACAAAAACGCAAAATATTTTTGTAATTTTTGAAAATTTTTCAAATTTTTGTATTTTTCGAAAAATTTTGTACTAAAAATAAAGACAACACACAACTAAAAATAATATACTAATCAACTAATTCCCTCCCCCAACCTAAATGAGACATTGTCCCCAATGTCTTAAAAAGTAGAAGAAAAGTTTAGAAGATAGTACCTGGTTAGCTGAAATTCTACATGAAAAGTTAAAAGTTAAGATCCAGATTAATCCTATGCCTCTTACCACGATCTTCCTCGGACCAATTTATCTTTGAAAGGATAGGGTCAATTTGTGGTTCATAGGCTAAGATTTGGTCAATTAGATCCGGAGCAGTTCTGGCAGTGAAGAGAAGTTCTTTTAAAGTTTTTGACACGAACCCATTTCTCTGGGCATCATCAAGAAACACACAAAGAAAATCATAAAAACCTTCAACGTTGTACAGTTCAAGCAGTTTCTGGTGTATGTTCAGGTTCGCTCAAGATAACACTTTAAAAATTTCCTCCAATGTACCCAAGCCATCTGGCAAAGCAATAAAAGCATCAGCACGGTTAATCATTTCTACCAGTCGTTCAGACATACCTGGCACGATTAGTTCTTCTCCGTTTGATGGTCCAATAAGATTTTCCTCTGCCAAGGGTTTTGGGATGATTCCCAAAACTTGACTGCTTCCTCCTATACAGCCTTTGAAACGATCCCCATTAGTCCAAGATTGCCTCCGCCATATACTAAGTGCATATTCCTTGCAGCTAAGACTCGACCCAATTCCTGTGCGGCTTCTACGTATTGTGGCTTAACACCAACACTAGTACCGCAAAACACATAAATGTTTTCAACTCGTCTTCTTGAAGTGGCTTCCATGTTTTACTCTGAATGTCTTCGAAAGTGCGATGATGAGTTGAATTTATAATACCTGAAAAAGGTGAGTAAAATAATAGCACTACTACCTGCCAAATGACAATTATTAGTTAAACAGTAAAATAAATCGTGAAAGTCAAAAAGGTCTGGATCCTGTCGGAGAAAATAAAAGAAAACAACAAAACAAATTACAATTATTAGGAAAAGATAAAGAGATATAATATTTACAATAATTTACAGCTTGATTGACGTCTATGCGTCAGGGACAAGCTTCCCATCCAATTTTCTTTTAAATTGGCAGACATGGTCTTTTGAGTCAGATTCCCAAGACTTAACTGTTGTTTTTCTTTTTGGAATTGTGCATATAACACACGAATTTCGTGATACACATACCCACTGGGATGCGTCTCAAGAGTTTTAGATATATCATCCAAAGACTCCTTACTCAAGCCATCTCTAATGAAATTAATCTTATCTTCGTGGTTATCAGACATCATTCCTAAAGAACAACAACGAGTACCACAAAACATACGAGCACATTTATAACAAACACACATTCTTTTGGCTCTCTTTTTTTAGCATAGGTGTTCCTTCCTAAACCAGGCAGATGTGAAATAAAAGAGTCAGAAGACTCACTGCCAATCGACCCGTGCTTCAATAATCCAACGAATGTCAGTAGAAATACCTTTGATCATCAGTAACCTCATCATTTCTAAGCGAGCTTTGTAGACTTTCATCAGAGATTTTTGAGGGAGAGAAGGAAATTGCTTGTGAAGATTTGCAAGAACTTCTTCCATCCTGAAATGACTTAACCTGCAAAAATTAAACACAAAAAATAAAACACACCAGATCACAATATATACACAAATTGCATGGGCTGCCTCCCTGCGAGCGCTAAGTTTAAAGTCGTCAGCTAGACGTGACTTCTCAAACATTAGGCTGGATCTGAAAGTGTGACACTTTCTTTTTGTCGCTCAAATGATTCTCCCCAGTAGTGCTTAACACGCTTGTTTTTAACCTTGAATGTTTTGTTAGAGTCAGGATCATGTATCTCAAGGCTCTGTCTGGTAAAACTTGGTGATCACAAATGGACCTGACCACCGTGATTTTGGCTTCCATGGGAAGAATTTCACCCTTGATTTGTTTAACAGTACCTTCTGCCCTGGTTCCAGTTGTATGCGCACTAACTTCTCATCATTTCTTTTCTTGGCCTTTTCTTTGTACAATTGACATTCTCAAAAGGCTGTATGTGAAATTCCTCCAATTCGTTGAGCTGGTGGAATTGTTTTCTCTTCTGTTGCTTGTAGTGTAAGAATCTGGTCTTTAATGCACAAGTCGTTTTATCTTCAGGCTTCACAGGCAAGTTGACATGCTTTAAGTTGGTAAGTAGAACCTTCCATTCATCAGAATTCTGGATGGTACTATGTATTACATCAAGTCTGAAACATTCCTCCTTATTTTCATCATCTGGAAAATTCATGGCCTTGAAAACATTGAATGTTACTTCTTGGTCCTGTACCCTCATGGTTAGTTCTCATTTTTGTACATCAATAATGGTTCGACCTGTAGCTAAGAATGGTCTCCCGAGGATGATTGGCACGTCTGCGTCTTCCTCCATATCAAGGACATAAAATCTGCTGGGAAAATGAATTTGTCAACCTTGACCAGCACATCCTCAACTACGCCTCTTGGAAATACGAGCGTTCTATCAGCAAGTTGTAGAGAGACTGAAGTTGGCATTGTTTCTCCAATCTGCAGTTTCCTGAAAATAGAAAAAGGCATCAAGTTAACACTTGTACCTAAATCACATAAAGCCTTACCAAAGTTATGTTCTCCTATGATGCATGGAATGGTGAAACTGCCAGGATCTTTCAACTTTGGGGGAAGCTTCCTTTGAATGATGGCACTGCATTCTTCTGTCAATGCTATTGTCTCGTAATCTCTCAATCTCCATTTTCGTGAAAGAATGTCTTTCATGAATTTTACGTAGCTGGGCATTTGTTCCAAGGCTTCTGCAAATGGAAAGTTGATGTGTAGCTTTTTGAACACCTCCAGGAAATGAGCAAACTGCTTGTCCAGTTTGATTTTCTGAAGACGCTGAGGAAAAGGTGGAGGTGGAGTGGAGTGATCTGTTCTTTTTCCTTTACTTCTTTTTCCTCCATCTGTTGCTTTGTTTCTTTTGGGACTTCCTCAGCAGTTGTTTTGGCTCCAACATATTTGTTGATTTCAGTACCGCTTTTTAACATGATGGCATGACACTGCTCCTTCCCTATGTTCTTTGGATTTGGTTATGTGTTGCTGGGAAGATTACGTGGCGGTCTGTAACTCGGAGCATTGGCCAGTTGTCCGATTTGATTCTCCAGTGCCTTGATGGAAGCAGATTGGCTCTGAAACATAGCATCATACTTTTTTAACTGAGCCAGTACTTCTCATATTCCTGGTTCTTTTGCCTGCTCCTGGCCTTTATTTTGTTGCTGGAATCCAGGTGGTGGATAATTCTACTGTTGGAATCCAGGTGGTGGGTTGTTCTTTTGCCCTGAATTGTTTCTCCATGAAAAATTGGGATGATTCCTCCACCCTAGGTTGTAGGTGTTGGAATATGGATTGTTCCACTGTCTATTGAAATTGTTGACATAATTCACCGTCTCTTCAAGTTGGTTTGGTTCTGGTGCTCCTCCATATGGTGAACTTGTGGATCCAGTGGTAAGAGTCTCCATGAATTTTCATATCTGATCTAGCTTGGCGTTGACTGCTGTATTGGCTCCAACTTCATAAATTCCTGCAATTCTTTGGATCATGCTCATTTCTGTTGGCCACAAGGAATTGTTGTTGGCCATTTCTTCGATTAGGTCCCAGGCTTGATCTTCTCATTTTTCCATTAAAGCTCCTCCAGCAGCAGCATCTGTCAAAGCAATAAAAGCATCAACACAGTTAATCATTTCTACCAGTCGTTCAGACATACCTGGCACGATTAGTTCTTCTCCGTTTGATGGTCCAAGAAGAGATTTGCCTCTTCCAAGGGTTTTGGGATGATTCCCAAAACTTGACTGCCTACTTCCAATACAGCCTTTGAAACGATCCCCATTAGTCCAAGATTGCCTCCGCCATATACTAAGTGCATATTCCTTGCAGCTAAGACTCGACCCAATTCATGTGCTGCTTCTACGTATTGTGGCTTAACACCAACACTAGTACCGCAAAACACATAGATGTTTTCAACTCGTCTTTTTGAAGTGGCTTCCATGTTTTACTCTGGATGTCTTCGAAAGTGCGATGATGAGTTGAATTTATAATACCTGAAAAAGGTGAGTAAAATAATAGCACTAGTACCTGCCAAATGACAATTATTAGTTAAACAGTAAAATAAATCGTGAAAGTCAAAAAGGTCTGGATCCTGTCGGAGAAAATAAAAGAAAACAACAAAACAAATTACAATTATTAGGAAAAGACAAAGAGATATAATATTTACAATAATTTACAGCTTGATTGACGTCTATGCGTCAGGGACAAGCTTCCCATCCAATTTTCTTTTAAATTAGAAAACATGGTCTTTTGAGTCAGATTCCCAAGACTTAACTGTTGTTTTTCTTTTTGGAATTGTGCATATAACACACGAATTTCGTGATACACATACCCATTGGGATGCGTCTCAAGAGTTTTAGTTATATCATCCAAAGACTCCTTACTCAAGCCATCCCTAATGAAATTAATCTTATCTTCGTGGTTATCAGACATCATTCCTAAAGAACAACAACGAGTACCACAAAACATACGAGCACATTTATAACAAACACACATTCTTTTGGCTCTTCTCTTTTTAGCATAGGTGTTCCTTCCTAAACCAGGCAGATGTGAAATAAAAGAGTCAGAAGACTCACTGCCAATCGGACCCGTGCTTCAATAATCCAACGAATGTCAGTAGAAATACCTATGATCATCAGTAACCTCATCCTTTCCAAGCGAGCTTTGTAGACTTTCATCAGAGATTTTTGAGGGAGAGAAGGAAATTGCTTGTGAAGATTTGCAAGAACTTCTTCCATCCTGAAATGACTTAAACTGCAAAAATTAAACACACAAAAATAAAACACACCAGATCACAATATATACACAAATTGCATGGGTTGCCTCCCTGCGAGCGCTAAGTTTAAAGTCGTCAGCTAGACGTGACTTCTCGAACATTAGGCTGGATCTGAAAGTGTGACACTTTCTTTTTGTCGCTCAAATGATTCTCCCCAGTAGTGCTTAACACGCTTGTTTTTAACCTTGAATGTTTTGTTAGAGTCAGGATCATGTATCTCAACGGCTCTGTCTGGTAAAACCTTGGTGATCACAAATGGACCTGACCACCGTGATTTTGGCTTCCATGGGAAGAATTCACCCTTGATTTGTTTAACAGTACCTTCTGCCCTGGTTCCAGTTGTATATGCGCACTAACTTCTCATCATGTCTCTTCTTGGCCTTTTCTTTGTACAATTTGACATTCTCAAAAAGCTGTATGTGAAATTCCTCCAATTCGTTGAGCTGGTGGAACTGTTTCTCTTTCTTGCTTGTAGTGTAAGAATCTGCGTCTTTAATGCACAAGACGTTTTATCTTCAGGCTTCACAGGCAGTTGACATGCTTTAAGTTGGTCAGTAGAACCTTTCCTTCATCAGAATTCTGGATGGTACTATGTATTACATCAAGTCTGAAACATTCCTCCTTATTTTCATCATCTGGAAAATTTATGACCTTGAAAACATTGAATGTTACTTCTTGGTCCTGTACCCTCATGGTTAGTTCTCATTTTTGTACATCAATAATGGTTCGACCTGTAGCTAAGAATGGTCTCCCGAGGATGATTGGCACGTCTGCGTCTTCCTCCATATCAAGGATAATAAAATCTGCTGGGAAAATGAATTTGTCAACCTTGACCAGCACATCCTCAACTACGCCTCTTGGAAATACGAGCGTTCTATCAGCAAGTTGTAGAGAGACTGAAGTTGGCATTGTGTCTCCAATCTGTAGTTTCCTGAAAATAGAAAAAGGCATCAAGTTAACACTTGCACCTAAATCACATAAAGCCTTACCAAAGTCATGTTCTCCTATGATGCATGGAATGGTGAAACTGCAGGATCTTTCAACTTTGGGGGAAGCTTCCTTTGAATGATGGCACTGCATTCTTGTGTCAATGCTACTGTTTCGTAATCTCCTAATCTCCATTTTCGTGAAAGAATGTCTTTCATGAATTTTACATAGCTGGGCATTTGTTCCAAGGCTTCTGCAAATGGAATGTTGATGTGCAGTTTTTTGAACACCTCCAGGAAACGAACAAACTTCTTGTCCAGTTTGTTTTTCTGAAGAAGCTGAGGAAAAGGTGGAGGTGGAGTGATCTGTTCTTTTTCCTTTACTGCTTTTTCCTCCATCTGTTGCTTTGTTTCTTTTGGGACTTCCTCAGCTGTTGTTTTGGCTCCAACATCTTTGTTGATTTCAGTACCGCTTTTTAACATGATGGCATGACACTGCTCATTCCCTATGTTCCTTGGATTTGGTTCTGTGTTGCTGGGAAGATTACCTAGCGGTCTGTAACTCGGAGCATTGGCCAGTTGTCCGATTTGATTCTCCAAAGCCTTGATGGAAGCAGATTGGCTCTGAAACATAGCATCATACTTTTTTAACTGAGCCAGTACTTCTCCTATTCCTGGTTCATTGCCTGCTCCTAGCCTTTATTTTGTTGCTGGAATCCAGGTGCTGGATAGTTTTGCTGTTGGAATCCAGGTGGTGGATTGTTCTTTTGCCCTGAATTGTTGCTCCATGAAAAATTGGGATGATTCCTCCACTCTGGGTTGTAGGTGTTGGAATATGGATTGTTCCACTGTCTGTTGAAATTTTTGACATAATTCACCGTCTCTTCAAGTTGGTTTGGTTCTGGTGCTCCTCCATATGGTGAACTTGTGGATCCAGTGGTAAGAGTCTCCATGAATTTGCATATCTGATCCAGCTTGGCGTTGACTGCTGTATTGGCTCCAACTTCATAAATTCCTGCAATTCTTTGGATCATGCTCATTTTTGTTGGCCACAAGGAATTGTTGTTGGCCATTTCTTCGATTAGGTCTCAGGCTTGATCTTCTCCTTTTTCCATTAAAGCTCCTCCAGCAGCAGCACCTGGCAAAGCAATAAAAGCATCAGCACGGTTAATCATTTCTACCAGTCGTTCAGACATACCTGGCACGATTAGTTCTTCTCCGTTTGATGGTCCAATAAGATTTACCTCTGCCAAGGGTTTTGGGATGATTCCCAAAACTTGACTGCCTCATTCCTATACAGCCTTTGAAACGATCCCCATTAGTCCAAGATTGCCTCCGCCATATACTAAGTGCATATTCCTTGTAGTTAAGACTCGACCCAATTCATGTACTACTTCTACGTATTGTGGCTTAACACCAACACTAGTACCGCAAAACACATAGATGTTTTCAACTCGTCTTCTTGAAGTGGCTTCCATGTTTTACTCTGGATGTCTTCGAAAGTGCAATGATGAGTTGAATTTATAATACCTGAAAAATGGAGTAAAATAATAGCACTAGTACCTGCCAAATGACAATTATTAGTTAAACAGTAAAATAAATCGTGAAAGTCAAAAAGGTCTGGATCCTGTCGGAGAAAATAAAAGAAAACAACAAAACAAATTACAATTATTAGGAAAAGACAAAGAGATATAATATTTACAATAATTTACAGCTTGATTGACGTCTATGCGTCAGGGATAAGCTTCCCATCCAATTTTCTTTTAAATTGGCAAACATGGTCTTTTTGAGTCAGATTCCCAAGACTTAACTGTTGTTTTTCTTTTTGGAAGTGTGCATATAACACATGAATTTCGTGATACACATACCCACTGGGATGCGTCTCAAGAGTTTTAGATATATCATCCAAAGACTCCTTACTCAAGCCATCCCTAATGAAAATAATCTTATCTTCGTGGTTATCAGACACCATTCCTAAAGAACAACAACGAGTACCACAAAACATACGAGCACATTTATAACAAACACACATTCTTTTGGCTCTTCTCTTTTTAGCATAGGTGCTCCTTCCTAAACCAGACAGATGTGAAATAAAAGAGTCAGAAGACTCACTGCCAATCGGACCCATGCTTCAATAATCCAACGAATGTCAGTAGAAATACCTTTGATCATCAGTAACCTCATCATTTCCAAGCGAGCTTTGTAGACTTTCATCAGAGATTTTTGAGGGAGAGAAGGAAATTGCTTGTGAAGATTGCAAGAACTTCTTCCATCCTGAAATGACTTAACCTGCAAAAATTAAACACACAAAAATTAAACACACCAGATCACAATATATACACAAATTGCATGGGTTGCCTCCCTGCAAGCGCTAAGTTTAAAGTCGTCAGCCAGACGTGACTTCTCGAACGTTAGGCTGGATCTGAAAGTATGACACTTTCTTTTTGTCGCTCAAATGATTCTCCCCAGTAGTGCTTAACACGCTTGTTTTTAACCTTGAATGTTTTGTTAGATTCAGGATCATGTATCTCAACGGCTCTGTCTGGTAAAACCTTGGTGATCACAAATGGACCTGACCATCGTGATTTTGGCTTCCATGGGAAGAATTTCACCCTTGATTTGTTTAACAGTACCTTCTACCCTGGTTCCAGTTGTATGCGCACTAACTTCTCATCATGTCTCTTCTTGGCCTTTTCTTTGTACAATTTGACATTCTCAAAAGGCTGTATGTGAAATTCCTCCAATTCGTTGAGCTGGTGGAACAGTTTCTCTTCTGTTGCTTGTAGTGTAAGAATCTGCATCTTTAATGCACAAGACGTTTTATCTTCAGGCTCCACAGGCAGTTGACATGCTTTAAGTTGGTAAGTAGAACCTTTCCTTTCATCAGAATTCTGGATGGTACTATGTATTACATCAAGTCTGAAACATTCCTCCTTATTTTCATCATCTGGAAAATTCATGGCCTTGAAAACATTGAATGTTACTTCTTGGTCCTGTACCCTCATGGTTAGTTCTCCTTTTTGTATATCAATAATGGTTCGACCTGTAGCTAAGAATGGTCTCCCGAGGATGATTGGCACGTCTGCGTCTTCCTCTATATCAAGGACAATAAAATCTGCTGGGAAAATGAATTTGTCAACCTTGACCAGCACATCCTCAACTACGCCTCTTGGAAATACGAGCGTTCTATCAGCAAGTTGTAGAGAGACTGAAGTTGGCATTGTTTCTCCAATCTGCAGTTTCCTGAAAATAGAAAAAGGCATCAAGTTAACACTTGCACCTAAATCACATAAAGCCTTACCAAAGTTATGTTCTCCTATGATGCATGGAATGGTGAAACTGTCAAGATCTTTCAACTTTGGGGGAAGCTTCCTTTGAATGATGGCACTGCATTCTTCTGTCAATGCTACTATCTCGTAATCTCTCAATCTTTATTTTCGTGAAAGAATGTCTTTCATGAATTTTACATACCGGCGCAAATGAATTACCTTCAACTATAACTGCACAGTTTTGGCACGCTACAACTATAGCATCATGAAAATATTTACATCTGTATTGATAAGGCGGATGAAGAAACAAGTATGATTAATACTAGTCACTTTATAAAACCTTATTTAACGGGAATTTTCCGACAAGATGTAATTCACTTTATTTAATCAAATTAAATAAATAAATAAATACATGCATGTAAAAAGTAAATATTAGATTAAATAACAAATTTAAATGGATAATCATATCATATGTACAAATCAGACTCGCTCTGATACCATTTTGTTGGGAATTTATCAAGACGGCGCAGCAGAAGAAGCGCGGTTCTGCCGAAATCGTAGTTTAATTTTTAAACTTACGAATAAATTATTCAATATCTATTATTAATAATTCATTCATATTTCAACTAAACATATTTATTCAATATCATATAACGACATAAATAATATGAAAACACTGCGAAACGTTTGCCAAAACGTTTTTTCGCAAAATAGCATAAAATATGTTTCTGACCGAACCGACCGACCAATTTACATGGAGACTGCCCAGGTCAGCCCCAAAAATATTTGGACAGTTCGTAGACTGCCCGAACAGTGACCATTTCACTGTTTGGGCAGCTGTTACCCGGTAACGTCGTTTTTCGTCGTTTTCGCGTATTTTCACTCCGAAATAATTTCTGGTAATTATTTTTCTTGGGAAATTATAATAAAATTATTTATTTTAATTACTCAATACTTAAAATCTAAAATTTTACCAAAGAAATCATATTTCTTGAAAATTGCCGTTTGACCCATAAACTTTGCATTTTGTTCATTTTAGTCCTCAAATTGTCAAACACAATTTTGGATGATTCCAAATCAGTTCTAAAATAATTTTAAACATGTCCAACACATCAAAATATAAATTGCAACAAAATCCCCACTAAAAGATAAAATTACCGAGAGCCCCCTTAAGGTTTTCTAATTTTACGATTTAGTCCAATCTTGTTCAAAACAAGTCAAGATCAAATCCAATCAATCCCAAATTTAATATACATCATATACACATCATAATATATCACATATATGAAAAGCCCCAAAATTGGAATAGGTTAAGAACCCTATTTTCACAAATTACTTCAATAGATCAATTTACACTAAATTGAATAAATTCAATACTTCAATCAATTCTTTAACACACCAAACAAGTCTCACCACTTGAAATAACTCAAGAACAATTCTAGGCATATATGAGTGGCCTTAAAACTCTAGAATGACAACTTGATTACTAATTAATCAAAAGAATGCTTAATAATCAATTATAAGCATACTTTGATAATAAACATGCAAACATCAGTCAAACAAGTCTCAAACCAATTTAATTACATACTTACAGAGTAGAGAAAATTCTAAGCAACACATATTGAAGCTTTTCTCTAGTTGAAGAAAGTTGGAAAATACTTACAAAATCAAATTTTCCTTAAGCTTTTTCCATTGTTCTTCAAGCTTTTCTCTCAAACTTTACTTGTAATCATTTAGGTAACTTGTATTGTGTAAAGAAAATGAAACAAAAAATAATTTAGACCACACCCACACATGGCCGAAAATTGCATATAAACAATTATCAAATATTTGATTTTTGTTTCATTTTGATTTGCTAAAGGTTACTTGTTCTATTTAATAATAATTATCAAAAAGTAAATCTAACAAGTGAACCAACCAAAACATGCCATTTCCTAACCTTAATCATGGTAAGAGATATTTATAAAACAATTACTTTAATCATTTAATATTTAAATAATTAAATACAAATATCTTAAATATATGTATTATATTTACATTAAATAATTCAAATACATATATTAATGATATATGTCAAATATCATAATTTGACAATTAATTAATGTGTATTTAATAATATCAAATATTAAATACAAATACACATTAATTAGGAAATGACAATTAGGTCTTTTTGCATGTATTTTTCGTTTAACGGTTAAACGATTTATAAATAATCTTCATTATTCATAAAAGTTGCCCTAGTGCTCTACGAGTAGATTTCATTAGTGAGACTCTCTAGATTCAGGCATATCCATCACGAAATCCAATTTCGTGTCCATAATTTACCCAGCTGTAAATTATGACGACCACAGATAAACTCGTTGAATCATACAAGTCGAAGTCATTGCATACGTATAATCCCTCCGTCACAGGTATCCGGATTATCCCAAAGATATAGATATAAACGTCAAATCTCTATAGGTATAATCATGTCGACTGACCGGCGTAAACACACACGTATAACGCAAGCGCACGTATCATTCAAGTAGTATAAAAATATCAATCCCACGAGGACTTAATTCCTACTGTTGTTATTAATTATTGATACTATTTATTTATAGGTATCTAATTATAGGGAGAATGGAATTGATTGCTTTTGGTTGGTTGAATGTGGATTTGCTAATTAAAATAAAAACAGACTCAAAAAAGAAAATACTAAGGAAAATAAAAGAAAAGACTCAAAGATCTAGGGTCGTGACTCCACACAATATTAATATAAAGATGAATTGATTCTCTTATCTATGTGTAATAAATCAGTTTGCTAACCTGGAACACGAAAATATACAAAAGCCTATGTCGATGGTCAAACGTAAATACCCAGTATAACCCAATTGAACCATATGTCTATGTCAACCAAATTACCTGGATTCATTAAGATTAAGTTCCAATTATGGCTACCCCCACCCAACAGGTATATGTCTATCTGTAAGGAAATCTATTAAAGGGTTATCTATCCTCAAGGAAGATCGTGGGCTATTAAGTCTAAGGCTGAAACCTAAAATCTCTATGTCTAGTTCATTTTAAGTTTACCACATCAATCTTATTGGTGATCAGACAACAAGAAGCATTAAGCTTAAGACTCAATAAACAAACTAAAGAATTACCCATAAAAAGAAAATCAATTATTAAGTGTGAATATTGTGTTTCATCACTTCCCTAGAATAAAATAAAATACTGGGGTTAGAGGATCCACATTTAATATTTCTTATCTAGGAATCTAACTTATTATAAAATATAAATTATTTTATGTTCTACTTTCTCATGAGTTAATAATGTTAAACATTTAAAACCAGCCATATAGGCGGTAATCCATTTAGTCCAATTACACCAGCCATCTAGGCGGTAATTATCTGTCACATAAAGACCAGCCATATAGGAGGTAAAGTAATTTATATTTAGACCGACCATATAGGCGGTAATAAAGTCTGTCATTAATTAATCTGGTTAAATTATAATTTATAAATTATAATTAAGTGAGATTTACCTAGATAATTATATTAAATGTTTCACCTTTTATCCCAGCGGTAAATTAACTACTGAACATAAAAAAAGAAAAATAAAATTTTATTACAAAAGTAAAAGTGCATAATTAAAAATACTAAAAGTAAAATGCTTAATTTAAATTACAAAAACTTAAACACACAAGATGCAATCCTTAAAGTCCTTACAAAACTCAAGGAATGCATGCTTTGAATTCTGAAATCGAGCTGAATTTATAGGCGTCAGTAGGGGGTTGGCGTCGCGACGCCAAGCTCGCGTCACAACGCTGGATTGTGTCGACGTGGCAGCTTCTAGTTCGTCGGCTCAGATTCTGGATAAGGTGATAAGGTGACACGTGGCAATGTGGTTGGGAGTTCAATTATTGCGACACGTGGCGACTTCTGATTGGCTGATTCAGATTCTTATCCGCCACCTGTCATTCGGATAATTAAATCAATAATTGGTGCTGACGTGGCGATTGTGACTATCGGTACCATAGAATTGCGACACGTGGCACGCTGTGATTGGTTTATGATGACGTGGCGATTATGTGGCATTTTGACTCGGTCAATCGGTGATGTGGATGATGACGTGGCATACACGTGGAGTGATATGTGGCGACACGTGGCGATGGTGACTGTCGGCACCGTAGGATGATGACACTTGGCACTGTGCACGTTAGTAGATCGGCTGTGATGGTGACACGTGGGACGGCGCACATTAGCAAAGTCAAACTTTTCTCAGATTTTGACTTGTGGACCCGGCACACGTTAGCTCTGTTCGGCGCACGTTAGGCGTCGCGACGCCATAGTCTTGCGCGTCGCGAAACGCAAAATTACCATTTTGCCCTTTTCGTCCAATTTTCACTGTTTTGGCCCAAATCACCTCCAGAGAGTCCTGAAACTTTATTTATCTACAAAATAACACAAAACACATCAAAATATTCACAAAACTCAAGAAACTATATAAAATATTAGGTTAAATGAGTGGGAAATAGTGATATAATTACCACTCATCACACCCCCAAACCTAACATTTTGCTAGTCCTCGAGCAAAACATAGAATAAAATAACATAAACATCTTTAAAATAAAATTTAACTAAGCCACTTTCATAGGGATCACGGTTGCATTTAGCGTATGCAACAAGCCTTTAAACCCCTAGGTGTCCCTTGTGGACGAGTTGTAGTCTCGTGAGGGTCTACAGCAATGATACCCACAAACATTTTACAAAAGTAAAAAGGTTGTAAAAACTAATGCACACAAAAGAAAAAAGACAAGCGAAAAGAGAATAAAGAAGTTAGTGACTAATCAGGTGAAACTTCTACTCCAAGTTACTAATTGTTTTCTTTCTTTCTAAATTACAGAATAAGTAAATTCTCCTATTATATTTACCATTCTCCATATATACAGCCAATAAAATATTAAACAACTAATTTTTTCCCACAACAGTCATAAGTGCAGTTGATAAGAGAGTAATATTTTTGTCCTAAAGTTTTATCAGAATTCACACTTTTTTGTAGCAATGGAATAATTTTTCTGATTTTTCTGAATTTTTTTTTTTTTTGATTTTTTTTTTATTTATATACAATATCTTCTATCTATGTAGCGAGTGTTGAGTCGGTGGCTCCCAAACCAGTTGGCTTTAGGGCACCAGGTGTTAAGACACCCCTACGGACTTAATTACTCAGACTTCAGATATATATATTTTTTGCAACATCATTGATCCATGTAGCGAGCTTTGGGCCAGTGACTCCCAAACCAGTTGGCTTTAGGGCACTAGGTGTTAAAACACCCTTACAGACTTAATAACTCGGATCTCAGATTTTTTTTTTTTACTCCATCATTTTTTGAGATGCTTCCTCCAATTAAACTAGAGCACTGAATATTACAAACTTTTCAATTTTAGTTCATGTCCGTATGTTACTATGCATGTTGATAATACCTGCTAACTGAGCATATGAAGATCCATTTTAGTCAGTTTTATGGAGAATTCTCAAATTAAATAATTCAAAAGGAAATAAACAAAAATTAACTTGTTCCGAATTAGGTTTGAGATACGTCTCAGGAGTGGAAACTCCTTACACAGCATCTCTCACCAATTTCACCTTTTTAGTCAAAATAAAAAAAAAAAAACGCAAAATATTTTTGTAATTTTTGAAAAAATTTCAATTTTTTTTTTGTATTTTTTAAAAAATTTGGACTAAAAATAAAAACAACACACAACTAAAAACAAGATTCCGATCAATTAATTCCCTCCCCCAAACCTAAATGAGACATTCTCCCCAATGTCTTAAACAGTAGAAGAAGAGTTTAGAAGATAATACCTAGTTAGCTGAAATTCTACGAAAAGTTAAAGGTTAAGATCCAGATTAATCTGACACCTCTTACCAGGATCGTCCTCGGACCAATTTATCTTTGAAAGGATAGGGTCAACTTGTGGTTCATAGGCTAAGAGTTGGTTTATTAGATCCGGAGCAGTTCTGGCAGTGAATAGGAGTTCTTTCATAGGTTTTGTCACAACCCATTTCTCCGGGCATCATCAAGAAATACACAAAGAAAATCATAAAATCCTTCAACGTTGTACAGTCCAAGTGGTTTCTGGTGTATGTTCAAGTTTGCCCAAGATAATACTGTAAAAATTTCCTCCAATGTACCCAAGCCACCTGGCAAAGCAATAAAAGCATCAGCACGGTTAATCATTTCTACCAATCGTTCAGACATACCTGGCACGATCAGTTCATCTTCATTTGATGGTCCAATAAGATTTGCCTCCGCCAAGGGTTTTGGAATGATTCCCAAAACGTGGCTGCCTCCTTCCTGTACGGCCTTTGAAACAATCCCCATTAGTCTAAGATTACCTCCGCCATATACTAAGTGCATATTCCTTGCAGTTAAGACTCGACCCAATTCTTGTGCTGCTTCTACGTATTGTGGTTTAGTACCAACACTAGTACCGCAAAACACACAGATGTTTTCAACTCGTCTTCTTGAAGTGGCTTCCATGTTTTACTTTGGATGTCTTCAAAAGTGCAATGATGAATTGAATTTATAGTACCTGAAAAAGGGTGAGTAATAATAGCACTAGTATCTTCCATATGACATTTGTTAGCTAAACAACAAAAGAAATCGTGAAAGGTCAAAAAGTCTGGATCCTGTCTATGAAAATAAAAATAATTACAACAGAAAAGCAAATCCAAGCAATAATTAAGGTGATGGAATTATGTACGCAATACGCCATTCGTTTGGTATATAAATCCATTAGGATGTATCTCAAGATTTCATTCCTTACTCAGCCATCACTAATGAATTTGCTCTCATCTTTGTGATTGCCAAACATCATTCCTTCTGTCGTAAAATGCTCTGTTTGTGTTTTTCCCTACAAAAATAACACACAAAATTAAAAACTCTACAACATGTATACACTAAATATGAAAACAGAAATTACAACAAAGTGCATGGGTTGCCTCTCTGCTAGCGCTAAATTTTTCATTTTCAACCAGACGTGACTGAAATCCATCTGTCAATGAGGTTTCAGCGTCGTTTTGGATGTCCGATTAAAGACAATCCCGTGAACGTTGCTTTTGAAGGGTCTCTTCCAACGGTAAAGGGGCAAAAAATATTTTGTCTCATTCAGTACTTGTGCCACCTTTTTAACCTTTATTGCTCTAGTGGTTCCTGAAAAGAAAGAAATAAAATCAGGAGGTCTCGTATGGTGCTTGACTTGGAATGGGAGTTCCATTTTGTCAAGCTTCTGGGTGATATCTTTGATTTGTATTCTCCAAAACAGTGATGTTTCTCATGAATGCCTGAGATCTTCAATTTGGTCTGACAATTGCTCCTCTATTTGCTCTATTTCTTGCTCCACCTTTTCTTCACAGATGAATTTTAAAATTTCCGTATTCAATTCTTCATCCGTCATCTGTGAAATGCATGCTCCATAAGTATATGCCTGAGGATGTAAAGATGTTTCTGACATTAGGTCTTCATCCTCTGATACGACTGGAATGGATGGTTCAGGTAGATCTTCATCAAACATCATGGTAAAGCATGCTCCAAGATCTTCATTTTGAGGATTGAAAGTTTGATCCTCCGTTGTTGGTGCAGTTGGTACAAATAGATCAGCTTCATCCTCGTCAGAATCTGAATAATAAAAGTCAAATAGAGACTTCGCTGGTTTGGGCTCCTGAAATGATACCTCTGGTCGTTGATATTGCTCAGCCTCCTCCTCTGTTGAAGTGTCATTGTGAAATGATTGGTACTCGAAGGCTTCATCAGTGTCATCTGAAACTGGTTCTTGAGGTATGTAGTTATAGTTTTCTGTTAATTGTCTCATTTGTTTTGTCATCCTCTGAATAGATGCTGATTGTCTCTGAATACTTTCGAGTTGATTCTGATATGTTTCAAGCATTGTATCCAACTTTTTGTCTTGTTTCTTGAATAAATCTTTGAGCATGTCAACCAATTGTTCTTCCTTTGATGGTTCTGGTTCTTGATGAAGATCATTGTAGGTGGGTGGTGGATAAGATGGAAAATGTGGTTCTGTGAAATGTGATGGTTCTGTGAAATGTGATGGTTCTTTATACCATGAAGGATCTTGATAGCTCTGCCACCCTGGATTGTAGTTGTACTCGCAATGATCTCTCGGGTGGTTACCATTACATATGTCACATCTCCCCATTGCGTTCTGTTGAGCAATTATAGTATTGCTTGGTTCTGGCATCCAGTCATAATCGTTGGGCTGGACAACAGGCCTCAGAAAACCGGACTGTTGCTCCCAGATTTGGGGTGTATCTTCTTCTAGTAAAGCTCGAAATCATTCAATCTCCCAATAATGTTCCATTTTTTCAATCACCTGAAAACAAAGGAAAGAAATTAAAATTACAGATAAAAATAAAGAAAATTAGATACAAGTAAATTAGATAGCTTCAAAATTAATAACTCAAGAAAAATAAGTCCCCGGCAACGGCGCCAAAAACTTGACCTGCGTAAACACACACGTATAACGCAAGCGCACGTATCGTTCAAGTAGTATTAAAATATCATCCCACGAGGACTTAATTCCTACTGTTGTTATTAATTATTGATACTATTTATTTATAGGTATCTAATTATAGGGAGAATGGAATTGATTGCTTTTGGTTGGTTGAATGTGGATTTGCTAATTAAAATAAAAACAGACTCAAAAGAAAATACTAAGGAAAATAAAAGAAAAGACTCAAAGATCTAGGGTCGTGCTCCACACAATATTAATATAAAGATGAATTGATTCTCTTATCTATGTGTAATAAATCAGTTTGCTAACCTGGAACACGAAAATATACAAAAGCCTATGTCGATGGTCAAACGTAAATACCCAGTAT
This sequence comes from Zanthoxylum bungeanum, assembly GCA_019454045.1. Classification (NCBI taxonomy): domain Eukaryota; kingdom Viridiplantae; phylum Streptophyta; class Magnoliopsida; order Sapindales; family Rutaceae; genus Zanthoxylum; species Zanthoxylum bungeanum. The sequence continues at coordinate 83,993 of SKCR01032739.1, read as the reverse complement.
AACCCAATTGAACCATATGTCTATGTCAACCAAATTACCTGGATTCATTAAGATTAAGTTCCAATTATGGCTACCCCCACCAACAGGTATATGTCTATCTTGTAAGGAAATCTATTAAAGGGTTATCTATCCTCAAGGAAGATCGTGGGCTATTAAGTCTAAGGCTGAAACCTAAAATCCCTATGTCTAGTTCATTTTAAGTTTACCACATCAATCTTATTGGTGATCAGACAACAAGAAGCATTAAGCTTAAGACTCAATAAACAAACTAAAGAATTACCCATAAAAAGAAAATCAATTATTAAGTGTGAATATTGTGTTTCATCACTTCCCTAGAATAAAATAAAATACTGGGGTTAGAGGATCCACATTTAATATTTCTTATCTAGGAATCTAACTTATTATAAAATATAAATTATTTTATGTTCTGCTTTCTCAGGAGTTAATAATGTTAAACATTTAAAACCAGCCATATAGGCGGTAATCCATTTAGTCCAATTATACCAGCCATATAGGCGGTAATTATCTGTCACATAAAGACCAGCCATATAGGCGGTAAAGTAATTTATATTTAGACCGACCATATAGGCGGTAATAAAGTCTGTCATTAATTAATCTGGTAGCATTATAATTTATAAATTATAATTAAGTGAGATTTACCTAGATAATTATATTAAATGTTTCACCTTTTACCCCAGCGGTAAATTAACTACTGAACATAAAAAAAAAGAAAAATAAAATAAAATAAAATTTTATTACAAAAGTAAAAGTGCATAATTAAAAATACTAAAAGTAAAAATACTTAATTTAAATTACAAAAACTTAAACACACAAGATGCAATCCTTAAAGTCCTTACAAAACTCAAGGAATGCATGCTTTGAATTCTGAAATCGAGCTGAATTTATAAGAGTCAGTAGGGGGTTGGTGTCGCGACGCCAAGCTCGCGTCGCGACGCTGGATTGTGTTGACGTGGCAGCTTCTGGTTCGTCGACTCAGATTCTGGATAAGGTGATAAGGTGACACGTGGTAAGGTGGTTGGGAGTTCAATTATTTCGACACATTGTGACTTCTGATTGGCTGATTCATATTCTTATCCGCCACGTGTCATTCGGATAATTAAATCAATAATTGATGCTGACGTGGCGATTGTGACTGTCAGCACCATAGAATTGCGACACGTGGCACGCTGTGATTGGTTTATGATGACGTGGCATTTTGACTCGGTCAACCGGTGATGTCGATGATGACATGGCATACACGTGGAGTGACATGAAGCGACACGTGGTGATGGCAACTGTCGGCACCGTAGGATGATGACACGTGGCACGGCGCACATTAGCAGATCGGCTGTGATGGTGACACGTGGGACGGCGCACGTTAGTAAAGTCAAACTTTTCTCAGATTCTTACTTGTGGACCCGACGCACGTTAGCACTGTTCGACGCACGTTAGGCGTCGCGACGCCATAGGCTTACGCGTCGCGACGCACGAAATGACCATTTTGCCATTTTCGTCCAATTTGCACTGTTTTGGCCCAAATCACCTCTAGAGAGTCCTAAAACTTTATTTATCTACAAAATAACACAAAACACATCAAAATATTCACAAAACTCAAGAAACTATACAAAATATTAGGTTAAATGAGTGGGAAATAGTGATATAATTACCACTCATCATCGACGTATCTATTAGCAATCTTCTAAATAACACTTGGCGAGCTAAAACCAACCTCAACTATTATTTTACTTGTCGATAGATCAGTCATTGTACTAAAAGGAATTGTAGATGATGTGTTATTATAAGTCGATAAATTCATATATCCTGTGGATTTTATTATCTTGGAAACAGATCTGTAGCATATAGTTATAAGCCAATTCATAATATACTTGGTCGCCCATTTTTAGTAACAACTAACGCTTTGATTAATTGCAGGAATGGAATCATGAATTTATATTTTGGCAATATGACATTAGAGCTAAATATTTCTAATATCTGTAAACAATTATACGATGAAGACAGTGAAGATGAGAGCATTGAAGTAATTGAGCCAATTATGGAGGAATATATTCAGGGGAGTTTATTTGATCTTACAAAAATTTGTACAGCTAATTTTCTTGAATCTAGTACACAATTAGATTCAGATATTCCTAATGATTTTTTACTTGATTCTACACAAATACTGGAAGATGATGGAGAGAATCAAAATTTTGAGGAACTGGGAACACTGGAAGAAGAAAAATATGAGGAAACATCCAATTTAGAATTGAAGACTTTGCCAGAAGGATTTGCAGAATTCATTTCTTGGAGATGAACAAACTTATCATGTGGAAATTTCTTCCTCTCTCACAAGCGATAGAGAATGAAAAATACCTCCAGGCTAGAGCCATCAAGGCATGGAAGAAACTCTCACAAAACTCCACAATCATTTCCCTTCTTTCTCTCAAAATACTTTGATGAAAATTTACAAAGCACGCACCGAAAGAATTAGGCTTCTTATGATCCATGATATTCCTAGCGATATTCGTTGGGTAATTGAAGCAAGAGTTCACTTGGCAGATGAGTTATCTGACTCTTTCATTTCTTACATGCTTGGTTTAAGGAAAATCACATATCCTAAAAAATAAAGAGCTAAACAATTAGGTGTTTGTTATAAATATGCACGATGGACGTGCAACACTCGTTGTCGTTCTTTAGGAATGATGTCTGACAATCGCGAAGATAAAATTCAATTCATTAGAGATGACTTGAGTAAGAAATCTTTAGATGATATATCATTGACTCTTGAGACGCATCCTAGTGGACATGTTCATCGAGTAATTCGCAATTTGCATACATAATTTCCAAAAGAAAGACAACATACAGTCTCAAGAATCTGACTTTAGAAGACCTTATTTGCCAATTTATAAGAAAATTGTATGGGAAGCATATCCCCGACCCATAGAGGGCGTTCAAGCCGTTACTGGACGTAAAATCAGAGGAAGATGTGAGACACAATCACAACTACCAGTACATATTTTTTTAAAAATTTATTACTTTGATTTCCTTTACTTTAAATTACTGTTTTAATTTGCTTTAATTTACTGTTTTGATTTCCTTTACTTTTACCGACGAAATTTAAACTTTTTTACTTTCACGATCTATTTTATTGTTCATCTGACAATTGTCATTTTGCAGGTACTAGTACTTTTATTACTCACCCTTTTTCAGGATCCATAAATACAGCTCGTCATTTCTCTCTTCAACTCATCCAGATAAGAGAGAGAATAAAAATAGAAACAACTTCAAGACAACAAGTTACTAATATCTGTGTTTTTTATGGAACTAGCTCTGGAACTAAACCAGAATTTATTGAAGCTGCAAAAGAATTGGGTAGAGTTATAGCGGAAAGAAACATGCACTTAGTATATGGCGGTGGAAATCTTGGATTGATGGGATGTGTTTAAAAGGTCGTGCAAGAAGGTGGCAGTTAGGTTTTGGGGATCATTTCAAAACCTTTGGCAGACGAAAATCTCATCGGCAAATCAAATGGAGAATAATGCATTGTCACGGGTATGTCTGAAAGACTTACTGAAATGATCAATCATGTTGACGCTTTTATTACTTTACTAGTTGGGCTTGGCACGTTGGAAGAAATATTCACAGTTGCGTCATGGGCGAACTTGAACATTCACCAAAAACCCATTGGACTACTTAATATTGATGGATTTTTCGATTTTCTTTTTGTATTTCTTAAAGATGCCAAAAGAAATGGGTTTATTTCAAAATCAGTAAAAGATATCTTCCTAACTGTAAGAAAAGCTGATGCTTTAATTGACCAACTCTTAGCTTATGATCCAAAAATCGACCTCATTCTTTCCAAATTGAACTGGTCTAGTAACGATCGTGGCAAGAAGCGTATAGTGGACTTGAATCTTAATCTCCAATTTTTTTCTGTTTTTTTTTTAAATAGTCATAGACTCAATTATCAACTTCACACTAACCAAGTGTTGTCTTCTAAACTCTACTTCTTTTTCTCAGACATTGGGGCAATGTCTCAAATTGGTTGGGGGGAGGGGATAGTTGACTAGATAGTTTTTGTTTTTATTTTTTGTTTTTGTGTTTTTAAAAAAAAGTTTTCTTTTATGTTGTTTTTGTTTTATTGTTATTTTATGTGTAAAAATAAAAAACACACAAACTAACAATAAATTTTTTACTAACCAAGTGAAATTATTGTTCAGAGGTGGCTGTGTAAGGAGTTTTCGCTTCTGAGACGCATCTCAAAATAATTCTTAACAAGTTTTTTTTCCTTTCTTTTTGAATCATTAAAATTTGTGAATTCCCCATAATATTGATTAAATTTGATCTTCATATGCTCATCTGAAAGATATTATCAATATACACAGTAAAATGTAAACATGGGTTGTAAGTGAAAATTTTGTAATATTCAGTTCTCTAGTTTGTTGGAGGTAGCACCTAAAGGAAGTGGAATTAGTACTTATATTAAAAAAAAAAATTAACCATGCTCTTACTAGTAACCGGACATCTTGCCTCAGTAAGCAGTGATTGTTCGCATAAAACAGTAGAGCTTGAGTTTGTAAAAAAAGGAAAAAAAATGTTTGAATAAGTTCAATTTTGTAGCCTCTCTAACTCGAGCAATTAAGTTCGTTTGGGTGTTTTAACACTTACTACCCTAAGGCCTATTGGTCTGGGAGTCACTAACCCAAAGCTCGTTACATGGGTTAAAGAAAAAGCTTAAGGAAATCAGACACTTTTTTTTAATATCTGAGATCTGAGCAATTAAGTCTGTAGGGGTGTCTTAAAACCTAGTGCCCTAAATCCAACTGGTTTGGGAGTCACTGGCCCAAAGCTCGTTACGAGGATTGAAGATGCATCATTATTTTTTTTTAAAAAAAATCTATTTTTGTATTTATAAATAAACTTTCATTGCCAAATGGTGTGAACTCTAATATAATTTTAGGACAAAAATATTACTCTCTTTTCAACGAGACCTGTGAATATTGTGGGCACAATGAATTGATTGATACCTTATTTTATGGGTGTATGGAAGAAGGGTAAATAGTACAGGAGAATTTACTTGTTTGATCATTTAGAAAGAAAGAAAATAATTATTAATTTGGATAAGAATTTGTCTTTTTAAAGTTTTTCGCTTAAATTACTAGGAACTACTTATAAGCTGGTCTGGTTGGGGGGTGTGATGAACACTAAAAATACACATTTATTAAAGAAAATTCAATCATTTACACTTGTAGTTTCATTAATCCCCTTAATTTAGCATAATAATTAAATTTATGTTTTATATATTTTTATTGTGATTTTTACTTTTATGTAGGTGAAATAATACTTTGGATACATATCTAGAAAATTGGACTTGACATTTGGATTTTGGAGGCCAGAAATTTAATAGGGAGTTCTAACAATGTACAACTTCGGAAATTCCAACCCTATGAAATGTTCGTATTTTGGCCATAATATTTTACTCCGATATCGAATTGAAGTGATTCTAGTTTTAGATGAAAGAAGACTCAAAGATCTACAACTTTACTACTGACAAGATTTTCTAATTCTGAAGTTTTCAAGTCCAAAATTGGCAAAGATCCAAAGAGTGTTATATGTAATTAGTTAAGTTAAATCAAAAATAAAATTAAATAAAAAAAAAAAAAAATTAATATTTTGATGGCAATCTACCGAAAGTGGATTGCCATCATCTTTCACCATCATCTCCCACCAAACATGGCTTGTTTGGTGGATGCAATTGCATCAGGAGGGGCGAGCACCTCTATAAAAAGAGGTGTTCTGCACCTCATTTTCCTCGGCTCAGATTCCATAGTTTTCTCTGAAAATTTGTGGAGTTTTAACTCTTGTATGTTTTATTTTTTAAAAGCTTTCTTGTAATTTCTTTTTTCAGTAATAAAATTATGTGTGTTTTTATTAAAATATGAGTAGCTAATTTCTTTTTGCTTGGGTAAAGGAAAAAATTTTAATATGAAAATTTAGATTAATCTCACTTATATTATAATATATAAATTATAATCTAATGATTAATATTTAATTTAATTCTGGATTAATTATTGACAAACTTTGTTACCGCCTACATGACTGGTTTTATTTATTTGGCATAATTGAGTACCTAACTAGACTTATTATAGACAAAAGTTATCACCACCTTCATGGCTGGTTTTATATGTTTTGACATAATTAATTCCTTAAATAAATTAATTGGGTAATAATGACAATTTATATATTATAAGAAGTGAGATTTCTAAATTTGAAATATTAAAAGTGGATCCCATAACCTCTAGTATTTTATTTTATTATTGCAGTCCAATTAAAAAATTATCCAATCACTTCAAACAAATCAAGTCTTTTTTATTTTTATTCAAATTATTATTTTATTTTTCTAAATCTATTCCCTATGGATCGACCCCGGACTTATCGGGTTATTTTATTATTTCGACACTCTTATACTTGGGAGTAAAGAATCACTTTTTAAACGTGTCATTGATCTTCCATCGAAAGTTGCATGGCAGCTCTCCTCTCATGCTTGGCACCTGGACTCTACAACAAAAGAGCTGATTAGAAAGTGTGAACATATTTCTCTGCAAGAGAAAACAGAAAATAAAGTCACTTTTGTTGGGAATATAAGAACACCTGGAGAGAAAATAATGGCAGGGTGTTTAGTTGGCAAGATTACGCTGACTGAAGGAGTTAACAAAGAGGGCCTTAGATCAACTATGCTTCATGTATGGAACAGAGTTAAAGAGGTGAAGATTGAAAGCTTGGGTGAAAATATATTCTTATTCAAATTTGCTTCAGAAGCAGATAAGAGGATTGTGATGCGAGGAAGGCCCTAACATTTTGATAGAGCTCATTGGTGCTTGCTGAACCAATCAGAATTGGGAATTTAGATGAGCAGATATTCACGCATATTTCCTTCTATTCCAATTATGTGCATGGATAGAAAAATCATTGTTGAGCTGGGAGCAAAAATAGGTTATGTTGAAGAAGTCATTACAGATACCAAAGGTGATTGTTTAGGGAGATTTAGCAGAGTCAGAATATCAATAAACATTATAGAGCCGTTGAAAAAAATTGCTTTTACTAGCTAGAGATGACGGCGATGATATTATTCTGCCTTTGCAATATGAGAGGCTCCCCGATTTTTGCTTTAGTTGTGGATGTATTGGTCACTAACATAAAGAATGTGTAAGCTATAAAGGACTGCCAAAGGATGAATTAGCCTATGGGATGTGGATAAAAGCCATCACAATGCCAGAAAAGACGAGACAAATTGAAGGGAGGAAAGATGGGGGAAACTATAAGCAATACAGATGTTCATGGAGAAAAAGAGGCCCATGCTACAAGAGTACAACAAGATCGAGAAGCAAAACCGGGTCATGAAGGAAGCCATATTGTCATTCTTGTCCAAGTGGATCAAGTTTCGGACCTAAGAGCATAGGAACATGTGAGCAAGTTATCTGCTAGCAGCTCAAGGCCAATGCTTCATAAAATGGGAAAGCAGAAACAAATTTGGAATTCCGATCTTTTTCCAAGCACCATATTGATGCAATTGTTATTAAAAATGGGGAAAGCAGAATTTGGAGATGTACGGGGGTGTATGGGCATCTAGAGCAAGCTCAGAAGAAGCACACATGGGCTCTAATGAAAAGATTGACTAGCTTCTTGACCTTGCCCTGGCTTTGATTTGGGGACATTGAAATTACCTTTAAGTACTAACAAGTAACAACTATACCCAAGAGGGGGGATGAATTGAGTTATGGCCTAATAATACAGAAATAAAAATTCTTGCCGATTTTACACCATAAACTAGTAGCTTTACCAATTTAGCTTAGGTCAATTTTCTCAATCACAAAATATTCTCTAATAGCAAGTTTCTAATTAATATGCAAATATGAAAATAAACTTGCGATAATTAAAAGTTAAGGAATAGAGAAAATAACACCGGTGATTTATAGTGGTTTGGCCAATAATGCCTAAGTCCACTTCCCCAAGCAGCGCTTGAAGATTTCCACTAAGTTGAGACCACAACTTACAACGAATTTTCCGTGGCTCACCCGCAACCAAGAGTTTTACCCACTAGGTTCACTCCAAACCTCTTACAATGAGTTTTGTATACTAGGTTCATTCACAAACCTCATACAAATCACAAGTGTCTAATTATGAAGATTAACAATATCACTTGGGCACTTACAAAGATAATGAAGATTCAAGATATGAGTTATTTACCCAAGTGTTCCAAGCTCACTACCAATAATATGAAGGTGTAGTGTGTGAGCTAGATGTATAAGAGTGTATGATGATGAAGGTTGAAATAAACTCTCTGTTTTTGCCTTAGTATAAATTATATGAAGGTTCAAGTCTATGGCAAAAACGAATTTGGGGCTCAATTTATAATAAAGTGCAAAATACCCCAACAGCTCTGTCTAAGACCGGTATGCCGGTCTGCAGACACCGGTATGCGGATCACAATGGCTATATTACCGTTTGAATATAAACGTTACACCGGTTTGCTTACCGGTATGGTGGCCGGTAAGGTCCGTGCCAGTTTCCGAGAGCCTGCAAAACAGAAGCTCACCGGTTTGGATATCGGTATGAACACCGTATGATACATGCCGATTTCCGTTAGAATGCAAACCTCAGGTAGGTCGGTATGGTAGACTGGTATGGACTATGCCGGTTTTCGCGAGCATGAAAAACAGAACAAGTCCACCGGTATGCCGATTATGGGACCGGTATATTGGTCTCAGTGCTAAAATGTCAGGATTTGAAGGTTTAAAATATTTTTCACAAGAGCCTAATGCATCTATATGAATGTGTATATGTCCTATGAGCTTAGAGACTTCAATAAACAACACACTTTACAAAGAGAGCCCTAAGCTAAGACTATACTAGATTTTCTTCGTTTTCCACCTGTCTTCACATTCGTTGCTCTTCACCACCAATGTGCTTCGACATCTTTTTATAATATCTCGTTAATGCGCATCGAATACTTCTAGTGTTGCGTCATCAAAAGCTATCTTGAGAATATGTCGCTAATAGACTTCAATGAAATTCTTCAATGCTCAAAAAAAGAGGGGGACCTATGGGAAATGCAAGTAATGCACTTGAGGAATGTGGATTAGTGAATCTGGGTTTTTCGAGATACAAGCTTCGGGACAACTATTCAATTTAGAGAACTCTTCAATATTTTTCAGCGGGAATGTGTCTCCTGACCAAGTCAGGAGAATGAAGAATATCCTTGATTTTGCTGTGGTGTCCAGGCATGAAAAGTACCTAGGCTTACCATCTTTGGTAAGCAGGAGTAAGAGAAGCCTTTTCAATGATATCAAGCTCAAAGTAAGAAAGAAAATAGGGCATTGGCAAAGTAATTTTTTCTCCAGGGAAAGAGATCCTAATCAAAATGGTGATACAAGTAATTCTAACATGCACGATGAGTGTCTTCTAAGTTCCTCAAGGTTCTTGTGATGATATCCAGAAGGAAGTGGCAAGATTTTGATGGGGATCCACAAATGAGAAAATGGGTATTCGCTGGAGAAAATGAGATACTCTATGCAGAGTAAAACACTTCGGTAGGCTGGGATATATCATGTTTCAAAACAGTGTTGGATGATTATTCAACACCCAGAGTCCTTGGTAGCTAGAGTGTTAAAGGCACAATATTTTAAAAGAACCCGTTTTTTGGAGGCTCAAATAGGTTACAGACCTTCATTCATTTGGAGGACTATCTTATGGGGAAGAAATGTCATTAATCACGGAACCAGATAGATGATAGGGGATGGAAATGTCATTAAGTAAATATATTTCACAGCAACTAGATACTAAGACCCCACGATTTCAGACCCTTATAAGGTCATCTGGGACAAACATCAACCATTGTGTCTACTTTGATTACAGAGGAGTGTTGTTGGAATATGGAGGTCCTTAATCAGTTATTTGAAAGTGAGGAGGTGGAAGTTATTACCAATATTCGTCTATCAAAAAAGCCCCAAAAGATATCATTTATTGGCATTATGATAGAAAACGGGGAGTATATGGTCAAAAGTGGATATAAAGTGGCCTTCAATATGGCTTTTCATGATCAGCTTGAGTGCTCAAAGGACAACCGAAATAAGTGGAACATCATATGGAAGCTGTAGTTACAAGAGAAAGTAAAAAATTTCATATGGAGAGTTGCTCATGATCTACTCCCAATTGTCGTTAACTTATGGAGGAGAAAGATTTTACAAGACCCTATTTGTTAGAGGTGCAACAGGAATACTGAGAACGAGTATCATCCATTATTGGAATGCAAACAAACCAGGAAAGTATGGACCAACTCTGATAAAATGGAAGTAAGAAATGATGTTGGTTCGAAAGATATCCTTAGTCTGCTTCATAATATTGCTAAAAGACAAGGGAAAACTGGTGTGGAAAGAGTTGTATCATTTTGCTGGTCAATATGGTGTGCTATGAATCAATTTGTATTGCAAGGTAAGGCTGTGGATGTTGCTCTAATAGAAGGAAAAACAGAGGCTATTAGGGAAACTTTTCAGCAAATCAGAGCTGCAAACTTGGAACATAATAAGCATTCCAGCTTCAAAAGGCATGTCTTCTAAATTGGAAGGATGAGTCTTTAGGCTTCAAAAGGCATAAGGGAATGGGTATAATCCTTAAGAGGGTTACACCCCAAACCAAATGGTGCCCTCAAATGCACTCTTTCATGCCTATATAAAGGAGCCTTGGGTTCATTTTTAAGATATAGAAAAAACATACAAGTATTCCATTGTCTAAGAGAGTCATTTAAAGTCAAGAGAGTTTCCAACATTTGTCCTTATTCAATTTCTTGTGAAGGGAGTGCCCCTTTTACAAGAAGCATCCAAGTGATATTGGGAGAACGTTAGTCACAAAACCATCCGTATAGCACCGAGGCAGGGCTAATAAGTTCTTAAGGACAGAGGCAACTCGACTTGGACCAAGTTTTAGTCTTCTTCAATATTTTCCAGGTTTTCCTAACTTTCTTATTCATGTTCTGATATTGGCATGTTAGTGAATGATTAAGTTGATTTATGCATGTTAATTTTAGTTTATAACACATAATTTACAACAATCTTAAGAACTTATTACTTTTAAAGTGTTGTTAAATCGAATTATACATGTTTTACATAGTCTTATGCCTCAAAAATGTGTTATGTGCATGAAAAATACGCATGGGCGGTCGAACGCCCGATGAACGCGTAGGCAAAAATTTTATTTTTTACAGTTTCGTTCTAACGTGTCTTCAAACGCAACTCAAACGCTAGTTTTCTGCTAAAGAACAATCGAACGCATTTACGAACGTAATACGAATGTGAACTATTTGGAAACTTCATTCGAACGTGTTTACGAACACAACACGAATGTGAACTCTCTGGAAAACTTCGTTCGAACGCGTTTACAAATGCTACACGAACGTGAACTCACTAGAAAGTTTCGTTCAAATGAATTAACGAATGTGACACTAACGAAATTAATCCTGGAATTATTTTAGATTAAAAAATAATAACATAGACTTAGATTAATACCATATACATGTATGGCATATATGCAATAATGTTAACTTAGTAAAATCATATATTGTATTATTATAAACTTGGTAGTATAAGTTTAAGTTAATATTATGGTATTCAATTATCACAAGCTTACACATAGTGATAAAGTTGAAAATTAATTATGTGTTGCACACTTGGCTGAGGATTAAGAGTGTAATTTTACACAAGCAATTCCATCCAAGCTTGATTGACTTATACATATTCACATACAAATTTACACATATTTATAATTGTATTGTGAATTGAAGTGTAATACTAAGTTTTAATGTCTAAGATATTCTATTGAGAAAGTGTTTAAATGATATTCTGCCAACAAGGCGATAAGAGCCTAAGTGGGCAGGGATTTAAGTGGTTACTTCGGACCCCCCATCCTCCGGGAATTTTCCTTTATTCATTTATCATAAGAAACCTTAATCGTAAATTCAAGGACTTGTGTTAATTGGTACTACTGTCCAATATAACAACGAGTGGATTCTTAATATATCACTTAAACAAGATCATATGTTTGATCGTTGTGTAATTTATCTTTTATATACTTATTGATTACTGTTGGTTTTTCCAGTTACATATGGCTAGTGGAAATATCACAGTACTGGTCGCTCATGGGGAGAAACCGGAAAAGTTTAGTGGTGCAAACTTTAAACAATGGCATAGCAAAATGTTGTTTTATCTGACAATACTGCAGTTGGCTAAGTATCTCAAAGATCCTTCGGGATCTGTGGAGGGAGAAACAGAAATAGCTAAGCAAATGTAAGAAAAGACATGGTCGTCAGACGACTTCTTGTGCAAAAATTACCTATTGGGAGGACTTGACAATACCCTGTATAATGTGTACCAAGGAATGACTTCTGTGAAAATTCTCTAGGAATCTCTCGAGAAGAAATACAAAACCGAGGATGCCGGACAGAAGAAATTTATCGTTGGTAGGTTCCTGGACTACAAGATGATAGATTCAAGGACGGCGATGACTTAGTTAGGTGAACTTCAGTTAATCATTAATGAAATATTGGATGAAGGAATGAAACTCTGCAAGACGTTTCAAGTTACCACAATCATTGAAAAGTTACCTCTATTATGGAAGGACTTCAAGAGCTATCTGAAACACAAAAAGAAACAGATGAGTCTTAAAGACATTGGAGTTCGATTGAGTATCGAAGAGGACAATAGGAAGTCTGAAAGGCCAGCTACAAGACTATGGAGTCTAAGGCCAACATCATCGAAGGTGGAAATGGTAGCAAAAAGAGAAAGAACAGTGGAGTTTATTCTTCCCAAGCAAACAAAAAGTTCAAGGGGAAGTGCTACATCTGTCGAAAAAGCAGTCACATGGCAAAGGACTGCAGAAATAAGAAGTCTCAGGACAAAGGCAAGAAAAAGAAAAATGAGGCTCATGTCATTGAGAATGAGCAGCTAACTGATGAGATCTCTTAGATGAACCTCTCAGCAGTTGTAACATAAGCCAACTTGGTTGGGAATCCGAGAGAATGGTGGGTAGACACTGTGGCTACTCGCCATATTTGTGCTGATAGCAAGATGTTTTCCTCGTATCAAAAGGTCGATGGTGGCGATCATTTGACAATGGGAAACTCTTATACCTCTAGAGTGGTTGGACAAGGCACAGTGATTCTGAAGATGACATCTTAGAAAGAGCTTACATTGAAGAATGTTTTGCATGTTCTTGATATTCTGAAGAACTTGGTTTCGAGTTCACTCCTTTGTAAAATGGTTTCAAGCTTTTATTTATTTCTGATAAGTTTGTACTGACCAAGAATGATATCTATCTAGGAAAATGATACCTCACTGTGGGCCTTTTTAAGTTCAATGTAATGATTGTCAATTGACATAGTGCTAATAATAAAGCTACATATTCTGCTTATATTATTAAGTCACAAAATATATGGCATGGGAGGTTAGGACATGTTAATTATGATACAATGCATAAATTAATTAACATGGACTTTATACCTAAATTTAGAATTGATAACCAACATAAATATGAGGCATGTGTTGAAGCAAAAATGAACATAGAATCATTTCATTTCATAGAACGAAGTTCTGAACCCTTGGAATTTGTACACTCCGATGTGTGTGATGTGAATATTGTGCAAACAATAGGCGGTAAAAAGTACTTTGTCACTTTTATTGAAGATAGCACAAGATTCTATTATGTGTATTTGCTGAGGAGCAAAGATTAAGCTATTGAGAGCTTTATACACTATAAGAACGAAGTTGAAAATCAATTTGGCAAGAAAATAAAAAGAACCATGAGTGATAGATAAGGTGAATATGTGTCACCATTTGGAATTATTCACGAAACCGCTGCTCCTTATTCACCTCAATAAAACGAGATTACTGAACGTAAAAACCGAACGTTGAAGGAAATGATGAATGCCATGTTGACAAGCTCTAGTTTACCCCAGAACTTGTGGGGGGAGCCTTACTTTCTGCCAACTACGTTCTGAACAAGCTACCTCACAGAATATTGGACAAGACACCATATGAATTATGGAAATATCATGTACCTTCCTACAAATATCTGAAAGTATGGGGGTGTCTCGCCAAAGGGATGGTTCCTAAACCTAAGAAGGTTAGAATATGACCCAAGACTGTTGATTGTATATTTATTGGATATGCTCACAACAGTAGTGCGTATCGATTGTTGGTACATAAGTCTGAAATTCCTGACATCAATCCAAATAAGATAATTGAGTCAAGGAATGCGACATTATTTAAAGAGATATTTCCTTGTAAGGAAAGATAAAGAACATAGTATCTCAAAAGAACTATCGATACTGTTAAAGGCAGTGATCAAGTTAACCAAGAATCAGATCAACATGAAAATATTGAGGAAAATGAACCTAGACATAGCAAAAGAGCTAGAACGTCTAAGTCATTTGGACTTGATTTTCTAACATACTTGTTAGAAAATGAGCCTTAAACCTATAAAGAAGTAATGTCTTCGCCGGAGGCACCTTTGTGGAAAGAGGCTATCAATAGTGAGATTGACTTAATCCTACAAAACCATACTTGAGAGTTGGTTGATCTTCCTCCAGGTTGTAAGTCACTGGGCTACAAATGGATTTTCAAACGGAAGATGAAATTGGATGGATCAATCACTACAAGAAATTACAATTTTAGCGACGGAATTTAGCGACGGAATATTCCATTTCAAAATGTAGCGACGGAATTGAGACGGAATTGAAACGGATAATGATATTAGGGACGGAATTTAGCGACAAAAAAATTTCATCTCTAAATTAGAGACGGAAATGAAAATCCGTCGCTAATTAGAGACGGATTACTATTCCGTCGCTAATTTTGTTTAGAAACGGAATTTTTCCGTCGCTAATCCGTCGCTAATTAGAAACGGAATTCAAATTCCGTCTCTAATTAGAAACGGAATTTCAATTCCGTCGCTAATTTTAATTTTTATTTTATTTTTTATTTTTTTATTAATTAGAAACGGAATTGTTCCGTCGCTAATTAGAAACGGAATTAATATTCCGTCTCTAATTAGAAACGGAATTTCAATTCCGTAGCTAATTAGAAACAGAATTTCAATTCCGTTTCTAATCTTTAATTTTTATTTTTATTTTAATTTTTTTGTTAATTAGAAACGGAATTTTCCGTCGCTAATCCGTCTCTAATTAGAAACGGAATTCAAATTCCGTCTCTAATTAGAAACGGAATTTCAATTCCGTCGCTAATTTTAATTTTAATTTTTATTTTTTATTTTTTTATTAATTAGAAACGGAATTGTTCCGTCGCTAATTAGAAACGGAATTGATATTCCGTCGCTAATTAGAAACGGAATTTCAATTCCGTAGCTAATTAGAAACGGAATTTCAATTCCGTTTCTAATCTTTAATTTTTATTTTTATTTGAAATTTTTTTGTTAATTAGAAACGGAATTTTTCCGTCTCTAATCCGTCGCTAATTAGAAACGGAATTCAAAATCTGTCGCTAATTAGAAACGGAATTTCAATTCCGTCGCTAATTTTAAATTTTATTTTTATTTTAAATTTTTTTGTTAATTAGAAACGGAATTGTTCCGTTTCTATTCCGTCGCTAATTTTTAAAATTTTCTTTCTTTCGGCACCACTTTTTTTTTTTAAAAAAAATAGAGACGGATTTTCCGTCTCTAAATAGAAACGGAATATCTATTCCGTCGCTAATTTTCGTCAAATTTCAAAAAATTTCCCACCTTGTGAAAATTTCAAAAGTATACAAAATTTACAAATTTTCCCGCTTCTCTTATTTTTTTCCTCTATATATACATCATAATCTTTTTAACTCTCAACTCCAATACATCATCCCAAATTTTCTTACTCAATTTCATATACCATCAAATTTTTCATAACCTCAACTCTCATTATCAATTTCTCATTTTTCTTATCCCCTCTTTTAAAATTTCTTAAGAAACAAACGGTGGACGTTTCGTAAATGGATGGTGGTGTGTCGAAGCTCGCGGTGGACATTACGGTAACTTGTATAATTTAAGATGTATATATAACAATTAAAAAAATCCACTTTTTTAAAATTTTATACCATTCAAAATTTTTAAAATTTTCCCTTATCTAAAATTTAAAAATTTAATATCTCTACAATTTATAAATTTTTCATATCTATATAATTATTAAATTTCCAACCTCTCTAAAATTTAAAAAAAATTTCCTTTCTAAAATTATAAAATTTTTTCATTTCTAAAATTTTAAAAGTTTAAAATTTTAAAAGTTTCATATATTTTTAAAATTTTAAATTTCCCGCCAATCTAAAATTTTAAAATTTTCGTTTTTAATTTTTTTTCAAAAAAAAAAAATATATAGCTACGGAATAGCTACGGAAATATTCCGTTGTTAAATATTTTCAAAATTTTAAAATTTTAAATTTCCCGCCTCTCTAAAATTTTAAAATTTTTAATTTTTTTTCAAAAAAAATTTATAGCTACGGAATAGCTACGGAAATATTCCGTCGCTAAATATTTTTAAAATTTTAAATTTCCCGCCTATCTAAAATTTTAAAATTTCAGTTTTTAATTGTTTTTTTCAAAAAAATTATAGAAACGGAATTTCCGTCGCTAAATAGCGACGGATGGAAATTCCGTCTCTAATTATAACCGAAATTTTCCGTTGCTATTTAGCGACGGAATACTAACCGTCGCTAATTAGAGACGGACATTCTGTCGCTATATAGAGACGGAATTTCCATCCGTCGCTAACTTTAGCGACGGATGATATATTTCCGTCGCTATTTTTTTTGCGACCAACAAAATAGAGACGGAATTTTTCCGTCGCTAATGGCCTATTAGCGACGAATTAGCTACGGATTTTTCCGTCGCTATTTTGCAGTTTTCTTGTAGTGAATAGATAAGTACAAGACTAGACTTGTCATAAAAAGGTTATAGATAAAAAGAAGGCTTTTACTACTTTGATACTTATTCACCAGTGACTCGTATGACGTTAATAAGAATGCTCATAACCATAGCAATTATTTGTCTTGAAATACATCAAATGGATGTGAAGACGGAATTCTTAAATGGTGAACTAGATGAAGAGATTTACATGGAACAACCAGAAGGTTTTAATATTCCTGGATAAGAACAGAAGGTGTGCAAACTTGTAAGATCCTTATACGGATTAAAACAAGCACCTAAACAATGATAGGAAAAATTTGACAAAGAGATGTTGTCAAGTGGGTTCAATATCAATAAGTGTTATAAGTGTGTATACACCAAATCAACTCAAAAATGATATATCATTTTGTGTCTCTACGTAGACGATATAATGATAATTGGTAGTAATCATGAGATGATTCAGTCCGCCAAGAAAGTATTGACCAGCAAATTTGATATGAAAGATTTAGGAGTAGCTGATGTGATTTTAGGAATTAAGATTTCCAGAACATCAGAGGGGTAAATATTATCTCAGTCTCATTATGTTGAGAATATACTTGAGAAATATAATAAATGAGATCTAAATGTGACTAGAACTCCTCTAGACCGAACTCTTCATTTATCAAAGAATATTGGCTCAAGCATATCGCAATTAGAGTATTCGAGAAATGATCGGTGAAATCACACACGTTACGCAAGCTCACATATCGCTCAAGTAATATAAAAATATTGATCCCACGAGGACTTAATTTCTATTGTTGTTATTAATTATTGATTCTATTTATTTACAGGTATCTAATTGGGGTGAGAATGGAATGATCGTTGATTGGTTGGTTGAATGTGGATTTGCTAAATAAACAAATAAATAAAAACACAAAAGAAAATACAAAGGAAAATAAACAAAAGACACAAACATCTAGGGTTGTGATTCCACACAATATTATTCTAATGATGAATTGATTCTCCTATACATGTGTAAAAAATTAGTTTGTTAACTTGGAACACGAAGATATACAAAAGCCTATGTCGATGGTCAGATGCAAACACACAAAGTAACCCAATTAACTATATGTCAATGTTAACCAAGAAACTCCGAATTCATTAAGATCAAGTTCCATTTGTGGCTACCCACGCCCGACAGGTATATGTCTATCCTGGAAGGAAATCTCCCCTAAAGTGAGATCGTGAGCTATTGAATCTAAGGCTGAAACCTAAAATCCATTCGTCAAGTTCATTTTAAGTTTACCATATCAATGTTATTGGTTATCAGGCAACAAAAAGCATTAAGCTTAAGATTCAATAAACAAGCTAAAGCATCACACATAATATAAAGAAAATCAATTATTAAACTTGTGAATATTGTGATTCATCACTTCCTTAGATTAAAAATAAAATATTGGGGTTAGGGGATCCACCTTTACTATTTCAAATCTAGAAATCTCACTTATTATAATATATAAATTATTTTCTATTATGCTTTCTCAGGAATTAATAATGTCAAACATGGAGGTAATCCATTTAGTCCAATTAAACCAGTCATATATGCGGTAAAGTCTGTCACACAAAACCGGCCATATAAGCGGTAATTCAATTTTATATTCAAAGGCCACAACATATATCATTTCACAATACATGCATTTTCTATCTATTCAAGGGCCACAACATGCATCACTCCACAATAATCATGCAAACGAAACTCAATAAACAATAGAAATACAAATACAAATGAAAATGGATGTGAAAAATACCCTCAGGTCTAACCTTTTTCGTCAACTTTTGGAAGCGCGTTACACGATGATCGAAAGGGCTAAAACTCCGCAACTTTTCTGGTTCGCTGGTTCACTTTTTCCTCACTGTTTTCCCTGCTCGGACTGTTGTTTTCACTCCGTCTTGCCACTATTTTTCTGCTGTTAAAGGGTATTTTCTAGTCACTGTTTTTGTCACTGTTTTAGGTGATTTGTGGACTATTTTAAGGCTAATTCGGGGACTGTTTTAGGCCGTTTTTTATGTGGTTTTGGGATAGTTTCTGGACTGTTTTCAGGGTGCAGTTTCGGTGGTCAGGGGATTGTTACTTGTTTATTTAGTCGGTCAGGGTGTGTGTTTGTTTATTTCTTGTTGATGCCGAGAAGGGTGGCTTTGTGCTGGCTATTTTGTGATGGTCGTGGAGGGGTGTTTGTTGATGGATAGGGTGCTGTTTATTTTCGTGAAGTGAGAAGGAGAGCCGAGAGTTAAGTGTTGATTTGTGGCTTTGAGGGGTACGTGTGCGAGAGGGCTGTGAAGTCTAGGGCTTTGACGTGTGCATGCGAGAGGGAGGGGGTGTCGTGGGTGTTCACGTGAGGTAGGCTGGCTGTGGTGTGGTGTGTTAGGCGTAGTCTGAGTGGCTGAATCGGCTTTGGCAGTGGCGTTGAGTGTAGGTTAGTTGAGTGAATGAAGAAGAGGCTGATCAGTTTAGGGTTTATATTTGTTTGATTTTTTGTTTGTGTAAGCCGTGTGTGAGATGAGGGAGCTAGGGTGGCTTTTGTGTTATTTTTATAGTGGGAGGGTAGGAGGATTAGGGTTTGCATGGATTTTTAAACAAGGAAAGAAATCAATTAAAAAGGGATATATTTAATTTATTTATAAAGGGAAAGAATAATTATATTTTTGGTGGGGAATTATTTAAATTATGTGAGTTATTTATTTAATCAGGAAGTGATATATTTAAATTAGGTGAGTGATTTATTTAATTTAGGAATTTAATGTAATTAGATTTTAATTTAATTTAATTTCAATTTAATTGGTTTTTAATTTAAATTTGTGACATGTTTTAATCATTTCTTGGATTGGGCTTGGATGAGATGGGCTTGGTGTATGTCTTAGTGATGTGTGGGCTAGGTGTGTGCCTTGAGAGGGTTCTTAGGCTAAAGATGCTTTAAAACGGAGGTCCAATGAATGAGCCTGAAGCTAAACAAGCGAATAAAATTTAACGAAATACTGATTCCCTTCCGACAACTGTTTCCCGCAACTTCCTCTACTAAAAAGGTAGTGTCTCCAAATGAGACTCATCATAGGGACTCACATGCAAAAATGCAGTGCTTACAGCGATGTGAAGACTTTGTGGCATTGCGACGTGATGAACAGTTGATGCCGCGTGTCGGCAGCTGGTACTTTCGACGCTGATAGTGACGCGTCGTGACGCGTGACTGTTGAATTTCTAATTTTTCCCTTTTTCATCCATTTTTCATTGTTTTAGCCCTGAGTTGATTCCATTGAGTCCCGAAACTTTATTTTTCTGCAAAACAAACAAAAAACACATCAAAATCTTCATAAAACCTGAGAAATCATACAAAATATTAGGTCAAATGGGCGGTAAATAGTGATATATTTTTTGCTCATCACACCCCCAAACCTAACATTTTTCTAGTTCTTGAGCAAAACAAACAAAAAAAATCAGATAATAATTAAAACTAAATTAATCTAAGCCACTTTCGTAGGGATCACGGTTGTATTTAGCGTATGCAACAAGCCTTTAAACCCATAGGTGTCCCTAGTGGATGAGTTGTATTCTCGTGAAAGTTTACAGTGACAGTACCCACAAACGTCAATCATGCACATGCAATCACACAAAAAAATAAAATAAATAAATAAATAAAATAAATGAAAATAATAGCTATATATACAATGTCCTCAGAGAATATCTAGGAACAAAATTAAAGGAACCTTCAAAATGCATACTACAACTAAAATCATTTCCTTTGAACAAAGTATCTAAATCAGACTCTAAGTGTGTGTATGAATAATTATGCAAACAGCTTCGATTCTAAGTCATTAACTATGTGAGTTTGTCACAATTCTCAGTAGCTAATGGGTCAAACCAACCTGACTATCTAAAATTAATCTGTCTGCTACAAAATGCGTAAAGTGAGGTATGTTTTTTTAAGCTGTACCGTTTGACGCGAATAATCACTGCTTACTGAGACAAGATGTCCGGTTACTAAGTAAAATATTATTAATTAACTAACTCAAGTTGTATCGTTTGACGCAAACAGTCACTACTGGCTAGGCAAGACACCCGGTTACTAAGTAAAAGGTTGGTCAGTTTTTATTCATCATCACTTTTTTAGTCATCATACCGCACATCATAAATAAATATAGACAGACATAGATATTCAGGCAAACGGTCATTCATCATCCACCGATTATTTCAACTAGTCACTTTGTCAATTCATTATTATCTAACTGCTACAGAACTATTTTCTAGTGCATATGAGTTTGACGTATATATTATGCTCAAAATTAGGATGAAAGTGAAATTAGCATTTATCTTTTCCTATAACTTTTTACTAAGACAAACAATCTCATCATTAGACTCATTTTTATTTATTTTTATTTATTTTTTTAGAATTTTCGAATAAAGCATGCAAGACACACAAGACACACGACATGCATGGAATAAAAACATGCAGGAAAGAAAAAATAACGGAGAAGACAAATAAAATAAACAACCTCACCCCAAACTAGCATTATCCCTAATGCGTTACAAAACAAAAGAAAGATAAAGGAACAATGGTACATTGGTTTAATTATTCCTCAGCCCCGTCGTCATCGCTGCCATCCTCCGGAAGGTCAGGGAATATAGGAATCTGCTCATCGCTCATGTTTAGATGGCAAGCCATTTGTTGAAGCAATTTCCTCGTAGCCATACTTTCTTGTACTATGAAGTCAATGCGAGATTCCATTCGTTCTATGCGCTGTGTCAGAGAATGAGATCGTGATAGTCACTGAACAGGTTGAGGTTGCGGTTGTGGAGTAGCAGGTGTAGAGGAAGAGCTGGCATGTGTCGGGGTTCTCTCTACTCTCAGTTGTTGAATAATTCTTGCTGTAAGTGCAGCGGTGGCCTGTATTGATTCTTCTCTAAGGTCTATGGGCACCCCAGCTGCTGCACAGAGGTTAGTGATAAGACTGCAATATAATAGTCCAGTCTGTGCAGAGTGTGATGCCCGAACGATATTACTAGATATCATCTCACTTATATCAATGGCATGTCCTTCAAGGAAAGAGTATAGAAGAATCATTCGTTCTTTGGTGACATTGGTTATATGGGTACCAGGTAAAAGGGTACGGGTTAAGAAGTGAAACCAAACTCGAGCATCAGGTTTGAGATACCTAGAACTCATTTTAACATATTCCCCATTATTGTTGATATCCCAGACAGCATTGGGGATGCATAGTGTTCTAGTGATATGATCTAGGTCGTCGTGCTCAATGGTTTCCATGTATTCATCTTCATCTATATTTGGTAATCTATAAAACCTGTTGATCATGGATTGATCAAATGCCACCATCTGGCCTCTAACCAACACCTGATACGCTATGTGCTCGTAAGCATTAGCGTAAAATTCTCTAACAATAGGAATGCATGCAGGGGTAGGTTGCTTGCATAGCTTATGCCAATGTCTCTGGCAATTATTGAGTCAAAATTGGGGAAATTGCCATGGGTTAAGTTCGAATCCCTTTTCTATAATTGGGAATTTTTGCCCACATACTCTTTTCATAACGTTTTCTGTGGTCGCTGATATATATTTTTCATTGTCGTAGGATGGAGACGTGGCCACTTTACTACGGGCTTTTAGGTGCCATTGGGATTTTAAAAAATTGGGCAGAGGTTCCCCTAATTCTAAGAATTTTTTAACAATTACCCTAAACTAACACTTCAACAAAAATCACAAAAAAAAACACAAAAATTTCCTTCGCCCCCAAATCTACTATTTTTCTCAACAACAACCTCCACAAACACACGCCCACACTCCAAAATTTCAACAGTAAAAAACAAACAAAAATACAAAATTTCAAATCACACACAGTTACAATCCCAAAACTAAATCACAATATTAAACAACTCACGTTGCAAACTAGAAACACAATGACAAAATGAAAAAAAAAAAGGAAGGTACCCGAAATTGCAAGCTTGAATCCCAAATCCGAGCAGCTCACGTCAAATGGAGGATGGTTGATTGATTTTGGTGAAATGGAGGGTTGATATGCGATTTAGTGGAGGGATTTGATGAGATTTGTTGAAGAATATGAAGGATGGAGATGAAGAAGGTGAAAAATCAAGAGAGAATGAGAGAAAATGGAGAGGAGTTGTGAAAAAATGGGCATGGTCTGCTTGTTTTAAGGCCTTGAATCGAGCGCGTGTAGCGACGTGACAACCAGCCCTAAATTTAGGTAGGGGTGTTCGCGGTGCGGTTTGCGGTGGTTTTTTTCATTTTTTACTTCAAACCCCGCGCGGGTTGGCGGTTTGGGAAATTAGAAAACGAAACCGCAAATTTGATAAGGAAAACCGCTGCGCTTCGGGTTGGCGGTTTAGCGGTTTGGGTAGTTCGGGTTGGCGGTTTGGATTATAAATTTTTTAAGAAAATTTTGTGTGTTTTCATATTATAATTGAAGAAACAAATTACATAATTTTCATTTATTCATTACATATTTTTATATGATCATTAAATATCTTAATTTTCATAGTTAAAGAAGAAGAAAAATATAAAATAATATTAATTTGAACGCGGGTCGGCGGTTTAGGCGGTTCGGGTCGCGGTTCGAGTCAAAATTTGCGGTTTGGACGGTTCGCGGTTTGACATGGGTCAAAACCGCACACCGAACCAAAATTTGCGGTTTGATTCGGTGCGGTTCAAATCATTTTTAATATTTTTTCAAACCACGCGATTCGGTTCGGTTCGGTGCGGTTCGCGGTTTGACCCGAAATTATGTTCACCCCTAAATTTAGGATGCTCACGTTTTTGGTCATCGCGTCGCTACTTAGAGGGTTTACGCGTTGCGACGCCAAAGGCTTAGCAGAGTGTCACATTCTGTCTCATTTACGTCGCGACGTGGGAAAGATGCGTCGCGACGCATTTTTTTTCCAATAAAATCGAGTCATTTAACGAATATATCCACTAGGTAGTGTATCAAGAGTTTACTCCTTACTCCGATGTCTCTACTGAATTGACTTTTTAACTTCGCGATTTTGTCAAACATTATTCCATGATATCCCCATTTTTACTGGCTTGCTCTGCTTTAAGTGCTTCGTCTGTGTTTTTTTTCTTTAAAAATAACACACAAAATTAAAAACTCTACAACATGTATACATAAAATATGAACAATAGAAATTTGCATGGGTTGCCTCCCTGCTAGCGCTAAATTTATCATCTTCAGCCAGACGTGACTAAAGTCCATCTGTCAATGAGGCTTCAACGTGATTTTGGACGTCCGATTGAGGACAATCCCATGTGCGTTGCTTTTGAAGGGTCTCTTCCAATGATGAGACGGCCAAAAGAATTTTGTTCAACTCGGTACTTGTACCACCTTCTTAAACTTTATCGCACAAGTAGTGATAAGTGCGGTTTATACCTACTTATTCCGACATCCTTAGCCTATTATTTTGTTATGAATCGAGTCATTTAATGTCATTTATAGTTCATTTTATATCTTGTTTGTAGGAAGCATTAGAACATGAAGAATGGAGCAAATACGCGTGTTTCGGGACCTATTGGAAGCATCGGACTCAAGAACAGGCAAAACCAGCATCAGTTGCGCACTAAATTTAAAAAGGCTATAACTTTTGATCTAGAAGGAGTTATGAGACCCATAATATATCAATTTGCATCTACTCAAAGGGATCTATGCGTTCCATACAAAATCC
Source organism: Zanthoxylum bungeanum (assembly GCA_019454045.1). Lineage (NCBI taxonomy): Eukaryota > Viridiplantae > Streptophyta > Magnoliopsida > Sapindales > Rutaceae > Zanthoxylum > Zanthoxylum bungeanum. The sequence continues at coordinate 59,341 of SKCR01032739.1, read as the reverse complement.
AGGCGCCTCGTACGCACCAGAAAAAATATTTTAGGGTTTTTTAGATGTTTAATGACCTCAAGGCTCTATTATAAATAGATTAGTTCATCCAAGATCCAAGGAGGAGACTAATACACAGCCCAAAACACCAAAATACATATTTTAGAGAGATCCAAGGAGTTTTTGGCGCCATTGCCGGGGATTGTTTGTTTAATTCACATTAATACTACTACCAAGTAAGTTTAGCTTTAATTTAGATTTTTATCTTTTATTTTTAGTTTATATTTATTTTATTTTATTTTGTTTATTGATTTTTTTTTCTTTTTCTTTCGGTGCTTCAGTGGATACAAAAGAAGAAGCTACCATGACCACCATTTAGGTGGTTGCGTCTGGCTGAATATGTTAAACTTAGAGCTAGCGGGGAGGCAACCCTTGCATTTATTTTATTTTATTTTCTTTACTTTTATTTTTTTATTTTTATTGTGTGCTATTGTTTATTTATTCGGTTTGCATGCTATTTATGCAGGTAGCACGAGAAACACAAAGCCCGCGCAACCAAATTTTGACTAGCAGGAGCCTGATCAACTCTATGCATGGTAGTGTTGTTCCTTAATTTGGTTTCTTTATATTTATCTTTCATTGAGGACAATGCAAGTTTTAATTTTGGGGGTGTGTGCATGTATTCCTGCTATTTATTTTTTTATTCAGTTTATTTAAAAAACAAAAAAACAAAAAAAAATTAATTATTTTTGTTTTTATGTCTTTGATAGTAAAGCATAAGTCTAATGGTGAATTGTGATTGCTTTTGATGAAATTTAAAAATGATAAGTCCCAATTGATTTTTATCTAATGCCTTGAGTAGATGATCTAGGTTAGACTCGTAAGCACTTAATAATAGGTTTTTAGCAGTAAGAACTTAAGTAGTTGACAAAGTGACTAGTTGAAGAAATTGGTTGTCGATGAATGACCGTTTGCTTAGATATCTATCTCAATATGCAAGTATTATGATTTATGGTATGAAAAAGAAAAAAAAATACCACATATAACTGATAAGCGTGAAGCTACCTATGGGCGAGTGTTAGGACCTCCATAAGGAGAAATGATACCTTAAAGGGTATGTGTGTTAAAAAAAGAGCAGAAAAATAAGAAAATAAAATCGTACCATACGGAGCAAAGAAAGGCAATTATAGAGTTAATTTGAGATATCTAGGTTGGTTTGACCCATCGGATCTCAATTTTTGAGACGAAATCATCAAGTTAGCTTACTTAGGAATCAAGTTGTGAATGAACCTATACACACATACAATGTGAGTCTGGCTTAGATAATTTATTCAAGAACTTAGATTTGAGTCGCAATTACATACTTTGAAGGTTCTCTCATTTCATTGATAATCACTCTTTGAGGACAATTTTATGCATAACTATCGGGATTATTTTAGTTGCTTTTTATTTGTTTTCTATTTTTTCATGATTGTGTGTGAATGACGTTTGTGGGTATCGTCGCTGTAAGCCCTTACGAGACTATAACTCGTCCACTAGGGCCGCCTAGGGGTTTAAAGGCTTGTTGCATACGCTAAATACAATCGTGATCCCTACGAAAGTGGCTTAGTTAATTTAGTTATTTTTATTTGCTTATTTGTATTTATTTTTTATTTTATCTTTTGCTCGGGACTAGAAAAATCCTAAGTTTGGGGGTATTTGATAAGTGCGGTTTATACCCACTTATTCCGACATCCTTAGCCTATTATTTTGTTATAAATCGAGTCATTTAATTTCATTTATAGTTCATTTTATATCTTGTTTGTAGGAAGCATTAGAATATGAAGAATGTAGCAAATACGCGTGTTTCGGGACCTATTGGAAGCATCGGACTCAAGAACAGGCAAAACCAGCATCAACTGCGCACTGAATTTAAAAAGGCTATAACTTTTGATCTAGAAGGAGCTATGAGACCCATAATATATCAATTTGCATCTACTCAAAGCGATCTATGCGTTCCATACAAAATCCAGGGGCTTTGGCGCCGTAATGCCGCGGCGCCCCGTACGCACCAGAAACAGGATTTTAGGGTTTTTTAGATGTTTAATGACCCCAAGGCTCTATTATAAATAGATTAGTTCGTCCAAGATCCAAGGAGGAGGCTAATACACAGCACAAAACACCAAAATAAATATTTTAGAGAGATCCAAGGAGGAGGATTGAAGAGTGACAATAGGAGACGAATGCGGTGATGTCCGAAGAGGAAGAGATTCAATTCGGATTTTATCTTCTTGTTTCTTTCTTAGAACTCTAATGATTTCCATTATATTCATGACTTTGCTTTCATTATTTTTATCTATTGTCACGAACTAAACTCCTTAATTCTGGAGAATGATGTCACTGATGGTTGAACCTTTGTTTTAATTGTTAATTTTGTTATGAAGTTTTATTAAGTTTATTTGTATTCTTTTGAGTTTAATGATTTGTGTTTGCTGGCCACAAATATGATGATATATGTTTAGAATCTATCACTCAAGAGATGGGATTTTGAATAGATCTAGAGAATATAACTTTGGAGTTTTATAGAGTTCGAGAGAATATATAAGTTTCTTTGAAGTCGTTAATATAGAATCACAAAGCGTAATGAGTTGTTAACTACTAGATTTTTATAGAGATATTGAAGTCTGTAGTTGATGATATGTTCACTGATACTCGAGAGAGGGAGTGGATATTTTTGGAGTCTTGACTTATAAACAATATAACTGAACAAAGATTAATTGACATGATGAATACATAGGCGACAGCTAGGTGAAATCAGGATCTAGAATCTCTATCGTATTAGTCCCTCCTATATAATTATTTTTATATTTATTTATTTAAATCTTATTATTTATTTTCTAATAAAGTTAGGACTATCAATTGTAGTATTTAGTGCGAGTTAACACAATCTCTGTGGGTTCGACACTCTAAACTCATTTATACTAAAACTTGACACCGTACACTTGCGGTACGATATAAAATATCACAACAAGTGGCCTGAAAAGAAAGAAAGAAAATCAGAAGGTCTCATATGGTGCTTGACTTTGAATGGGAGTGTCATTATGTCAAGCTTCTTAGTGGTGTCTCCAATGTGTACTCCCCACTGATGTGAAGGTTCCTCTGGTGTCATGAGATTTTCAGCATAGTCACACAATTGCTCATGTTTTTGCTCTACTCTTGTTCCATCATTTCTTCACATATTTATTTTAACATTTATGCATTTAGCTCTTCATCTGACATATGCGTAATGCATGCTCCATAAGTGTCAACCTGAGGATGTAAAGATATGTCTATTTGTAGGCCTTCATCCTCCGTGGTTAGTATGAATTGTTCGGGTAGCTCTTCTGCTTGTTTCTCCCCATAGATGCATTCAGCGACCAGAGAATAATCTAGATCAATTTGAGACTCTGCTTGTTCGAGCTCCTGAACTGATACCTCTGACTCTTGATACTGTTCAACCTCTATCTCGATTAAGGTGTCATCGTGAATTGCTTGATACTCGAAGGCTTCATCAGTGTCATCTGAAAATGTTCTATGAGGTATGTAGCTCTAGTTTTCTATTAATTATCTCAATTGATCTGTCATTCTCTGTATAATTGTTGTGGTTGCCGCTTGACTCTGATAGATTGCATCCAACTTTTCGTCTTGTTTCTTGAGCATGTCCATCAACCGTTCTTCCTCGGATGGTTCTGATTCTTGATGAAGATCATAGGTTGATGGTGGATAAGATTGAGAATATGGTTCAGTGAAATATGTTGGTTCTTCATTGACATACCAAGAATGATTCTGATCATTCTGCCACCCTGAATTATACTGGTACATGCATTGATCGTATGGGTGGTTACCATCACATATCTCACATCTAATCATTGCTTTCTGAAATGGTTGAGCAAATGTCGTGTTGATTGGCTTTGACATCCATGGATAGTTGTTTTCCTGGACAACAAGCCTCAGAAAACTGGACTGTGTTTTCCTGATGTGGGGTGTATCTTCACCTCTTAAAATTCTTAATGCTTTCATAGCCCAATAAGGATCCATTTTCAACCACCTAAAAATAAAACAAATAAAAATGAAAAGATAAAAATCAAAATAAAGAAAATTAGATACAAGTAAATTATATAGCTTCAAAATTAATAACGTGATAAAAATAAGTCCCTGGCAACGGCGCCAAAAACTTGAGCGGTGAAATCACACACGTAACGCAAGCGCACATATCGCTCGAGTAGTATAAAAATATCAATCCCAAGAGGACTTAATTTCTACTATTGTTATTCATTATTGATTCTATTTATTTACAGATATCTAATGTGGGTGAGAATGGAAAGATCGCTGATTGGTTGGTTGAATGTGGATTTGCTAAATAAATAAAAACACAAAAGAAAATACAAAGGAAAATAAACAAAAGACACAAACATCTAGGGTTGTGATTCCACACAATATTATTCTAATAATGAAATGATTCCCTTATACATGTGTAATAAATTAGTTTGTTAACCTGGAACACGAAGATATACAAAAGCCTATGTCGATGTTCAGATGCAAACACACAAAGTAACCCAATTAACTATATGTCTATGTTAACCACGAAACTCTGAATTCATTAAGATCAAGTTCCATTTATGGCTACCCACGCCCGACAGATATATGTCTATCCTGGAAGGAAATATCCCCTAAAGTGAGATCGTGAGCTATTGAATCTAAGGCTGAAACCTAAAATTCATTCGTCAAGTTCATTTTAAGTTTACCATATCAATGTTATTGGTTATCAGGCAACAAAAAGCATTAAGCTTAAGATTCAATAAACAAGTTAAAGCATCACAAATAATATAAAGAAAATCAATTATTAAACTTGTGAATATTGTGATTCATCACTTCCTTAGATTAAAAATAAAATGTTGGGGTTAGGGGATCCACCTTTACTATTTCAAATCTAGAAATCTCACTTATTATAATATATAAATTATTTTCTATTATGTTTTCTCAGGAATTAATAATGTCAAATATATAAAACCGACCATATAGAAGGTAATCCATTTAGTCCAATTAAACCAGTCATATATGCGATAAAGTCTGTCACACAAAATCGGCCATATAGGCGGTAATTCAATTTATATTTAAACCGACCATATAAGCGGTATCATAGTCTGCCATTAATTAATCCGGTTATTTTATTTTAAATCATATATTATAAATTAAGTGAGATTAACCTAAATTATCATATTAAAAGTTTCACCCCTCCCCAAGTAGAAATTAATTACTAAACAAAAAGGAAATAAAAACACACACAGACTATTATTACTAAAAATAAAAATTGATAAGTGTGATTTATACTCACTTATTCCGACATCCTTAGCCTATTATTTTGTTATGTTTCGAGCCATTTAATGTATTTTGTAGTATCTTTTATGTCTTATTTGTAGGAAGCATTAGAACATCGATATTGGAGCAAATACGTGTGTTTCGGGACCTATTGGGAGCATCGGACTCAAGAAGCAGTAAAAACCAGCATCAACTGCGCACTGAAATTAAAAAGGCTATAACTTTTGATCTAGAAAGAGTTACGAGACCCATAATATATCGATTTGCATCTACTCGAGGAAATCTAGTCATTTACATACATTTTCCAGGGAGTTGGGCGCCGCAGCGCCCACTGTTCAGCGCCGCAGCGCCCCCTGCGGAAGAAAACCTGCGAAAGCCAGGAAAGTGAATTTTAGGGTTTTTAACATGTATTATGACTCCTAGGCTCTACTATATATATAACAGTTCATCCAACACTCAAAGGGAGGCTAATACAGAGGCTAATACAGAGCACAAAACACAGAAACACATATTTTTAGAGATCCAAGGAGAGGATTGAAGAGCGACAAGAGGAGATTAAGGCTGTGACATCCGGAGAGGAAGAGATTCAATTCGGGTTTTATTTTCTTATTTCTTTCTTAAAACTCTAATGATTTCCATTAAATTCGTGGCTTGATTATTTATTGTTTTATCTTTTGTCATGAATTTACTCCTTAATTTTGGAGAACGATTGTAATTGATGCTTGAACCTTGTATTTTGTTTATCAGTTTTGTAATGAAGTTTTATTAATTATTTATATTCTTTTGAGTTTAATGCTTCTTGATTGCTGGCCACAATTTGAGATGATGAATATTTAGAATCTATCACTCGAGAGAGGGGATTTTGAATAGATCTAGAGAATATAACCTAGGATTTTATAGAGTTCGAGAGAATCTGTAGTCCTTTGAAGTCGTTAATATAGAATCACAAAGCGTAATGAGTTGTTAACTATTGGATTTTTATAGAGATATCGAAGTCTATAGTTGATGATCTTTTCACTCGGCACTCGAGAGAGGGAGTGAATATTTTAGGATCTTGACTAGGGATGGCAATTTTACCCATAAACCCGCAAACCCATAAAAACCCGCCCGCAATGGGTAGGATTTGGTAAATGTATTAGTGGGTGCGGTGCGGGTTTGGTAATTTAAAGTAGAACCCGCTGCGGGTGCGGTGCGGGTTTGGTAATTAAGAAAAAAATGCGGGTATCCGCTGCGGGTATCCGCATACCCGCAATATTATTTTTTATTAATTAATATTTTTAGGACAATATAAAAAAAACATTCATATAAAAACAACTAACAAAACCTAAACCTAAAACATTAATCCACAGTTCCACACTCTCATTCAGCCGCAGCCCGCAACCTGTCCATCTGAAGATTTTTTGCATGACTATTATTGTTTTTTTAATCACACTTGTTAATAAAATTATAATACAAAAATTTGGATTAAGTTCATATGATCAGAAACGGGAGAGGAGCAAAACAAGCTAGTGTTTGCTGCAACTTCAATAGCTTTCCTGCTTCTTCATTACACTTACACCACTTGAGCTTTGTAAGCATCACTTTCATTAGAATTAGCATAAAAAATATGACCAAAGATTGGTGATTACTTTTTAGTTTATTGTCGATTGAGTTGGCTAACTTAGATCATTATAATTATGAAGGGAAGAACTCGTTTTAATTATGTTTATATGAAAAAATAAACATATGGTACCGGGTCTTTCATACATTATGTTATCTATGTACTGTATATACATACATTGCATGTTGTATATGTCAAACGAAAAACAAATGTGAAAACTACAGCTAGCAATTAAAAATAAATTATTTAATTAAAAAAATTATATTATTAAGAACACAAAGTAATTTAATATTTTAAAAACCCGCAAAAAATCCGTTGGGTACCAATGCGGGTTTGGTAATTTATTTTTATATGCGGTGCGGGTTTGGTAATGAAAATTAAAACCCGCAACGGGTATGGTGCGGGTTTGGTAATTTATATACATATGCGGGTGCGGGTTTGGTAATGGCAAACCCGCACCATACCCTACCCACTGCCATCCCTAATCTTGACTTATAAATAATATAACCGAACAATGGTAATTGGCATAACAAATACATAGGTGACAGTTAGGTGAAATCAGGATCCAGAGTCTCTATCGTATTAGTTCCTCCTATTTTATTATTTGTATATTTATCTATTAAAAATCTTTATTATTTGTTGTCTAAATAAAGTTAGGATTATCAATTGTAGTACTTAGTGCGAGTTAACGCAATCCCTGTGGGTTCGACACTCTAAACTCATTTATACTAAAACTTGACACCGTACACTTGCGGTACGATATAAAAATATCACACCAAGTTTTTGGCGCCGTTGCCGGGGATTGTTTGTTAATTCACAGTAATACTACTACCAAGTAATTTTAGCTTTAATTTAGAATTTTATTTTAATTTTAATTTTAATTTTAATTTTTTTATTTTTTATTTCCTTTATTTTTGTCTTAAGTTTTCTTTTTATTTTTGTTATTATTATTTTTTTTTATTTGATTTGATTTTATTTTATTTTATTTTTGTTTTATTTTTTTCTTACGAGGTGAGTTTGAAAAGAACCAATGGCAGATCCTGTTAGTGCACTGATAGCTGAAGTATCGTCCTTCACGACTCATCTAGCAGTATTGATAAATCAAATGAGTCAACCGTCTATTGAAGCTGTTTCTGCTAATGGAATGTTTTTATCCAACAGAGGAGCAGGATTTGAACAAGTACAGTATGTGAACAATTGGAACTTCAACAACTGTAGAGGCAGTCATATGCTTAATTATTATCATCCGAATTTTTCATATGCTGATATGGAGAACATTTTGCAACCTCCTCATGGCTTCAATTATCCAAAAGTTGAGCAGAAACCTTCCTTAGAAGACCTCATGATCACGTTTGTAGCTACAGCTTCAGAGAGGTTTGAGAAGAATGAGTCAATGCTGGATAATATTGAAACACGAATGGGCAATATAGAGGGAAATATGAAATCTTTAGAAGCAAAAATTGAGTTGCTTGCTTCTTCCATGGCCAATCAACAGACATGGGATTTTCCGAGTGATACTGAAGTCAACCCCAATGAGCAAAGTCAAATTATAACCTGTAGGAGCGGAAAAGAGTTTAAAGACACCTCTCAGGACTTAGGCAGTAAAGAAAATGAAATGGTATTTCAGGAGGAAACAGTAACAGAAGAAGAGAACAAAGGTGAATTGATAATGAGAGGTCAATATGAAGAAATCACCTTCAGTGTTTTCAGAGCCATGCCGAGTTCTCAAGGTGATGCAGACTGCCACATAATAGATACAGTAGAAAAGAGAGTTGAAACCAGACAGGGTGAATCAGTATTTCAACAGCCTATGAGCATAATGCAACCATGTATAAAGGAAAATTCTCTGCAGCTAAACTCGAAACCACTCCCAAGGGCCGTAAAAAGAGGAAAAGAAAGGCCAGTTCTCACTTAGAGATAATTCCTGGAAGATTAAAAAGAAAACCGAGCCAATTTTGCCGAAGGTGCAGTCCAGAATTTCCAATTGAAGGGAAATCTACATATCCTGGGGGACCATCTATGGATAAATCACCACAGCCTGCCAAGCTATCTTTTTCATGTCATAAGAACCGGTGGATACCAAAGAAGAAAACAGATGAGATTACCCGGTTCACTACGTTTAAGCCACCATAACCATTTGGGTGGTTGCGTCTGGCTGAAGACGTTAAACTTAACGCTTGCGGGGAGGCAACCCTTGCATTTGTTTTATCATTATTTTCTTTATTTTTAATTTTATTTTGTAATTTTTAATTTTATTGTGTGCTATTTATTAATTTGCATGATATTTATGCAGGTAGCACGAGACACACAACGCCCGCGCAACCAAATTCTAACCAGCGAGAGTCTGATCAACTCCTTGCACGGTAGTGTTGTTCCTCACTCTTGTTCTAATTTTTATCTTACATTGAAGACAATGCAAATATTAAGTTTGGGGGTGTGTGTATGTTGTTTACTTGCTATTTAGTTGTTTAAATTTATAAAAAAAAATAATAATAAAAAATTTGTTTTAGTCTTTGATAGTAAAGCATAAATCTTGTGATAATATTGTTTGTTTATGAGTGAAATTCTAGAAACGATAAGTGCTTAATTTACTTTTATCTGATGCCTTGAATAATTGATCTATGTTAGACTCGTAAGCACTTAAAAATAGGTTCTTAGCAGTAAAACTTAAGTAGTTGACAATGTGACTAGTTGACGAAATTGCATGTCGATGAATGACCTTTTGCTTAGATATCTATCTTGATTTGCTAGTGTTATGAAGTATGGTATAGCTAAAAGAAAAAATGTCTCTAAAGAAAGAAAATAAACCACCTATAACCAATAAGCGTGAAGCTACCCATGGGCGAGTATTAGGACCACCATGAGGAGAAATGCTATCTTAAAGGGTAGGTGAGTTGAAAAAAAAAAGAAAAAAGAAAAAAGAGACAAGAAAATAAAAGAAAAACCATACCATACCGAGCACAAAATAAGGCAATTACAGAGTATAATTGAGATATCTAGGTTGGTTTGACCCATTGATTCTAATTTTTAAACGAAATCATTGAGTTGGCTTACTTAGGAGTCAAGCTGTGACCGAACCTTTACACACACACATTGTGAGTCTAGCTTAGATAATTTACTCAAGAATTTGGATTCGAGTTGCAATTGTGTACTTTGAAGGTTCTCTAATTTCATTTATAAACTTTCTTTGAGGAAAATTTTATGTGCAACTATCAGGACTATGTTTTTTTATTTTTATATTTTTGCATGATTGTGTGTGAATGACGTTTGTGGGTGTCGTCGCTGTAAGCCCTCACGAGACTATAACTCGTCCACTAGGGCCGCCTAGGGGTTTAAAGGCTTGTTGCATATGCTAAATGCAATCGTGATCCCTACGAAAGTGGCTTAGTTAATTTAGTTATTTTTAATTGTTTATTTGAATTTAGTTTTTATTTTTATATTTTGCTCGGGACTAGCAAAACCTTAAGTTTGGGGGTATTTGATAAGTGTGATTTATACCCACTTATTCCGACATCCTTAGCCTATTATTTTGTTATGTTTCGAGCCATTTAATGTATTTTGTAGTATCTTTTATGTCTTATTTATAGGAAGCATTAGAACATCGATATTGGAGCAAATACGTGTGTTTCGGGACCTATTGGGAGCATCGGACTCAAGAAGCAGTAAAAACCAGCATCAACTGCGCACTGAAATTAAAAAGGCTATAATTTTTTATCTAGAAAGAGTTACGAGACCCATAATATATCGATTTGCATCTACTCGAGGAAATCTAGTCATTTACATACATTTTCCAGGGAGTTGGGCGCCGTAGCGCCCACTGTTCAGCGCCGCAGCGCCCCCTGCGGAAGAAAACCTGCGAAAGCCAGGAAAGTGAATTTTAGGGTTTTTAACATGTATTATGACTCCTAGGCTCTACTATATATATAACAGTTCATCCAACATTCAAGGGGAGGCTAATACAGAGCACAAAACACAGAAATAAATATTTTTAGAGATCCAAGGAGAGGATTGAAGAGCGACAAGAAGAGACAAAGGCTGTAATATCCGGAGAGGAAGAGATTCAATTCGGGTTTTATCTTCTTATTTCTTTCTTAAAACTCTAATGATTTCCATTAGATTCGTGGCTTGATTATTTATTGTTGTATCTTTTGTCATGAATTTACTCCTTAATTTTGGAGAACGATTGTAATCTATGCTCAACCTTGTATTTTATTTATCAATTTTGTTATGAAGTTTTATTGATTTATTTATATTCTTTTGAGTTTAATGCTTCTTGATTGTTGGCCACAATTTGAGATGATGAATGTTTAGAATCTATCACTCGAGAGAGGGGATTTTGAATAGATCTAGAGAATATAACCTAGGATTTTATAGAGTTCGAGAGAATCTGTAGTCCTTTGAAGTCGTTAAAATAGAATCACAAATCGTAATGAGTTGTTAACTATTGGATTTTTATAGAGATATCGAAGTCTATAGTTGATGATATTTTCACTCGGCACTCGAGAGAGGGAGTGAATATTTTAGGAGTCTTGACTTATAAATAATATAACTGAACAAGGATTAATTGACATGACAAATACATAGGCGACAGCTAGGTGAAATCAGGATCCAGAATCTCTATCGTATTAGTTCCTCCTATCTAATTATTTGTATATTTTATTTATCTATTATAAATCTTTATTATTTGTTTTCTAAATAAAGTTAGGATTATCAATTGTAGTACTTAGTGCGAGTTAACGCAATCCCTGTGGGTTCGACACTCTAAACTCATTTATACTAAAACTTGACACCGTAAACTTGCGGTACGATATAAAAATATCACAACAAGTTTTTGGTATGTTGTTTACTTGCTATTTAGTTGTTTAAATTTATAAAAAAAAATAATAATAAAAAATTTGTTTTAGTCTTTGATAGTAAAGCATAAATCTTGTGATAATATTGTTTGTTTATGAGTGAAATTCTAGAAACGATAAGTGCTTAATTTACTTTTATCTGATGCCTTGAATAATTGATCTATGTTAGACTCGTAAGCACTTAAAAATAGGTTCTTAGCAGTAAAACTTAAGTAGTTGACAATGTGACTAGTTGACGAAATTGCATGTCGATGAATGACCTTTTGCTTAGATATCTATCTTGATTTGCTAGTGTTATGAAGTATGGTATAGCTAAAAGAAAAAATGTCTCTAAAGAAAGAAAATAAACCACCTATAACCGATAAGCGTGAAGCTACCCATGGACGAGTATTAGGACCACCATGAGGAGAAATGCTACCTTAAAGGGTAGGTGAGTTGAAAAAAAAAAGAAAAAAGAAAAAAGAGACAAGAAAATAAAAGAAAAACCATACCATACCGAACACAAAATAAGGCAATTACAGAGTATAATTGAGATATCTAGGTTGGTTTGACCCATTGATTCTAATTTTTAAACGAAATCATTGAGTTGGCTTACTTAGGAGTCAAGCTGTGACCGAACCTTTACACACACACATTGTGAGTCTAGCTTAGATAATTTACTCAAGAATTTGGATTCGAGTTGCAATTGTGTACTTTGAAGGTTCTCTAATTTCATTTATAAACTTTCTTTGAGGAAAATTTTATGTGCAACTATCAGGACTATGTTTTTTTATTTTTATATTTTTGCATGATTGTGTGTGAATGACGTTTGTGGGTGTCGTCGCTGTAAGCCCTCACGAGACTATAACTCGTCCACTAGGGCCGCCTAGGGGTTTAAAGGCTTGTTGCATATGCTAAATGCAATCGTGATCCCTACGAAAGTGGCTTAGTTAATTTAGTTATTTTTAATTGTTTATTTGAATTTAGTTTTTATTTTTATATTTTGCTCGGGACTAGCAAAACCTTAAGTTTGGGGGTATTTGATAAGTGTGATTTATACCCACTTATTCCGACATCCTTAGCCTATTATTTTGTTATGTTTCGAGCCATTTAATGTATTTTGTAGTATCTTTTATGTCTTATTCGTAGGAAGCATTAGAACATCGATATTGGAGCAAATACGTGTGTTTCGGGACCTATTGGGAGCATCGGACTCAAGAAGCAGTAAAAACCAGCATCAACTGCGCACTGAAATTAAAAAGGCTATAACTTTTGATCTAGAAAGAGTTACGAGACCCATAATATATCGATTTGCATCTACTCGAGGAAATCTAGTCATTTACATACATTTTCCAGGGAGTTGGGCGCCGCAGCGCCCACTGTTCAGCGCCGCAGCGCCCCCTGCGGAAGAAAACCTGCGAAAGCCAGGAAAGTGAATTTTAGGGTTTTTAACATGTATTATGACTCCTAGGCTCTACTATATATATAACAGTTCATCCAACACTCAAAGGGAGGCTAATACAGAGGCTAATACAGAGCACAAAACACAGAAACACATATTTTTAGAGATCCAAGGAGAGGATTGAAGAGCGACAAGAGGAGATTAAGGCTGTGACATCCGGAGAGGAAGAGATTCAATTCGGGTTTTATTTTCTTATTTCTTTCTTAAAACTCTAATGATTTCCATTAAATTCGTGGCTTGATTATTTATTGTTTTATCTTTTGTCATGAATTTACTCCTTAATTTTGGAGAACGATTGTAATTGATGCTTGAACCTTGTATTTTGTTTATCAGTTTTGTAATGAAGTTTTATTAATTATTTATATTCTTTTGAGTTTAATGCTTCTTGATTGCTGGCCACAATTTGAGATGATGAATGTTTAGAATCTATCACTCGAGAGAGGGGATTTTGAATAGATCTAGAGAATATAACCTAGGATTTTATAGAGTTCGAGAGAATCTGTAGTCCTTTGAAGTCGTTAATATAGAATCACAAAGCGTAATGAGTTGTTAACTATTGGATTTTTATAGAGATATCGAAGTCTATAGTTGATGATCTTTTCACTCGGCACTCGAGAGAGGGAGTGAATATTTTAGGATCTTGACTTATAAATAATATAACCGAACAATGGTAATTGGCATAACAAATACATAGGTGACAGTTAGGTGAAATCAGGATCCAGAGTCTCTATCGTATTAGTTCCTCCTATTTTATTATTTGTATATTTATCTATTAAAAATCTTTATTATTTGTTGTCTAAATAAAGTTAGGATTATCAATTGTAGTACTTAGTGCGAGTTAACGCAATCCCTGTGGGTTCGACACTCTAAACTCATTTATACTAAAACTTGACACCGTACACTTGCGGTACGATATAAAAATATCACACCAAAAATACATTACAAACCTGCTAAATAAAACTAAACAAACAAGATACAGTCATTATTCCTTAATTAGGAACTAAAGGAAAGTATGAAAATTCTAAATGAAATCAGCTTTAATTTATAGGCAAATTTTCGGTCTGGGCGTCGCGACGCGTGAAGGGTTCTGCATCACGACGGGATGAGCTGGCAACACGTTCTGCTGAGATGCTAACATGTGTCCATGTTATCGCGGTGTGTCACGGCGCGAAGACTTTGTGGCATCGCGACGCGATGAACGGTTGATGTTGCGTGTCGACAGCTAGTATTTTCGGTGCTGATAGCGATGCATCACGATGCAGAAGGTCTGTGCATCGCGATGCGTTGCTGTTGAATTTCCAATTTGCCCTTTTTCATCTGTTTTTCATCGTTTTAGCCCCGAGTTGATTCCATTAGGTCCTGAAACTTTATTTTTCTGCAAAACAAACAAAAACACATCAAAGCGTTCATAAAACCCGAGAAACCATACAAAATATTAGGTCAATGGGGCGGTAAATAGTGATATATTTTTCGCTCATCACCTGATATCACTCAAGCTGTAAACAAGCTTAGTAGATATACGAGCAATCCATGAAATATCCACTGGAAAGCCATAGTAAGAGTTTTGAGGTATCTGAGAGAAACTTCAAAATATGGTCTGCATTATACGAGATATCCTGATGTTCTAGAGGGATACAGTGATGCTAACTAGATATCTGATACATTGGATTCCAAATCTACGAGTGGATTTACTTTCACACTTGGTGGTACAGCCGTGTCAAGGAAATCCTCAAGGCAAACATGTATTTTCCGGTCTACTATGGAATCAGAGTTCACAACATTAGACAAAACAACGGAAAAAGCGGAATGGCTTCGAAATTTCCTAGAGGATTGATGAGTGGTAAATGTATCACTATTTCCCACTCATTTAACCTAATATTTTGTATAGTTTCTTGAGTTTTGTGAATATTTTGATGTGTTTTGTGTTATTTTGTAGATAAATAAAATTTCAGGACTCTCTAGAGGTGATTTTGGGCCAAAATAGTGAAAAATGACAAAAAGGGCAAAATGGTCATTTTGCGGTCGCGACGCATTGCCCGTGTTGCGATGCCTAACGTGCGCCGCACCATGCTAATATGCGATGGGGACACGTGTCAGAATCTGAGAAGTTTGACTTTGCTAACTTGCGCCGTGCCATGTGTCAACATCACAGCCGATCTGCTAACATGCGCCGTGACACGTGTCATCATCCTATAGTGCCGACAATCTCCATCGCCATGTGTCGCCACGTGTCTCTCCATGTGTCAGCCACATCATCATCCATATCAGTAGTATACTGATTCAACTCGCCACGTAAGCGCCACGTCATCATCAGCCAATCACAACTTGCCACTTGTCGCAATCCTACGGTGCCAACAATCACTTTCGCCATGTCAGCACAATTATTGAGTCAATTATCCACATCACCACGTCATCAGATAAGAATATGAAGCAGCCAACCAGAGTGCGATATGTGGCGCGCCACGACGAGAAGCGCGCGTCGCGATGCGCACACCTTACCGAGGCCTATAAATTCAGCTCGAGGTTTCAGTTTCAGATGTACCTTCCTCTCTGAATTCTCTGATGTAAATAGGGATTTTTATATCAAGTTTCCTTTAAATTTCAGTTTTGTACTTAATTTTAATTACGTTCTGTAATAATAATTTACTTTCTTTACTTTTTCAGTTTTTACTATTCAACATGAGGAGGTAACTTCCCACTGCTATGATGAAAGGTAAAAATTTTATTACTGCTATTTAGATTATGGTGAAAGGTAAAACTTTTATTACTGCTATTTAGATTAATCTCCCTAATTATAATATATTCACTATTTAAAATTTGACTTAATGAGGATACCGCTATATTGGTCGGTTGGTAATCATTTATAAATTGGTTTTAATCTGACTAAGCATGGATACCGCCTGGTTGGTCGGTTAGTAATTTCCGCCTATATGGCTGGTCTATGGACTTAATTTGACTTAATCAGGTTACCGCATATATGGCTGGTTGGTAATACTATCACAAGTCAATATATTATATTAATGGAGATATCTAAAATAGTAATAGTAAAAGTAAATCCTTTAACCCTAGCATTTTATTTTATTGTAATTTTACTTTTCAGTATTTACTTTACCGCACTTACTTTTCAGCATTTTTACTTTATGTCTTTTACTTTTAAAGTTTTTACTAGCCCTAGTTATGTGTCGTAACTAAGTTAGTTATCGGGGGTTGTGATGACTTCTAATATCACTGGTTTATAAGGGGTTATTTTATAGTTTGGGTAATTTATAAGTTTACTTATTAAGTCTTAAGCATAATGCGTCTTGTTAACTGCCCACTAATAAGATTGATATGGTAAATCTAAAATAAACTTGACAAAGGAATTTTAGGTTTCAGCCTTAGACTTAGTATCCCACGATCATCCTTAAGGATAGATAACCCTTTAATAGATCTCCTTACAGGATAGACATATACCTGTCGGGCGGGGGTAACCTTAATTGGAACTTAATCTTAATGAATCCAGGTAATTTGGTTGACATATACATATGTTTCAATTGGGTTATAATGGGTATTTGCATCTGATCATCGACAGAGGCTTTCGCATAATTACGTGTTCGAGGTTAGTAAATGATATATTACACAAACATGAAATAACCACTTCATCTTTTAAAAGATATTAGAAAGATTCACAACCCTAGATAGTTTCTTAATATTGAATTTTCTTAAACCTACTTTCGCGCAATTTTATTTACTTATTTTTAAATTTAAAATCATCATCATTCCCAATCAATCAATCAACCTATTAGATACTAGTAATCATTTGACCTCATAAAATTAATAGATTAGGTATTAAGTCTTCGTGGGATCGATACTTTTTATACTACTTGAACGATACGTGCGCTTGCGTTATACGCGTGTGATTACGCACCGGTCAAGTTTTTGGAGCCGTTACCGGGGACTTATTTATCTTTCACTATTAGTTTTGAGGTTCGATACATTTACTTGTATCTAATTTCTTTTTGCTTATTATTTTTGTTTTCTTGTGTTTCAGGTTCTCAGAAACTACATGAGACGAACCAGAAGCTTTGAACTCCGACTGTTTGACTCGAAAATTGAAAGAACCATCAGACAGTTGAGAAGGGAAAGGCGTGAAGGCCAAGAAGCAATTATCAACATGGAACCTGAACCTTTGGAAGTTGCACCACCAATACCCATTCGAGACAAAACTATTCTGGTGGTAGACGGCTTCATTTCTTGTATTGTACTTCCTCATTTGCCAGCAAATGCATGTGACATCAAAATATGCATTCAGATGATTCAGCAGTGAGTGCAGTTTGGGGGGAAAAGCAACTGAAGATCCTAATACCCACATCAGCAACTTTCTGGAAGTTTACGGCACTTTCAATTACAACCGAGAAGCTGAAGAAGCAATGAGACCGCGGGTTTTTCCATATTCCTTGAAAGACAGAGCTAAAGCTTGGCTACATTCACTACCAGGAGATTCCATCACAACTTGGAACACTTTAGCCACCAAATTTCTTGCAAATTACTTTCCACCAGCCAGAACTGGAAAGCTGAGGAATGACATCACATCCTTTGTACAACAAGACTCAGAAACTCTTTACGAAGCTTGGTAAAGGTACAAAGATTTGCTCTGGAAATGTCTTCACCATGAGATTCCAAAATGGCTTCAAGTCCAAACTTTCTATAATGGACTTTCTGGACTGATGAGAACCACAATCGATGCTGCTGCTGGAGGAGCTTTAATGGCTAAAGGAGAAGATCAAGCCTGAGACCTAATCGAAGAAATGGCCAACAATAATTCCTTGTGGCCAACAGAAAAAAGCATGATTCAAAGAATTGCTGGAATTTATGAAGTTAGAGCCAATACAGCAGTCAATGCCAAGCTGGATCAGATATGCAAATTCATGGAGACTCTTAGTACTCAAAATAATATTGGAGCCACAAGTTTACCTTTTGGAAGAGCACCAGAGCCAAACCAACTTGAAGAAACGGTGAATTATGTCAACAATTTCAAAAAAAATAGGGGAACAATCCATATTCCAACACCTATAACCCAGGGTGGAGGAATCATCCTAACTTTTCATGGAGCAACAATTTAGGGCAAAAGAACTATCCACCACCAGGATTCCAACAGCAAAGCCAGGAGTTTGAAAAAGAACCATAAATGAAAGAATGGATTGCAGAGATGTTCAAAAAACAACAAGCAACATATGATGCTATGTTTCAAAGCCAATCTGCTTCCATCAAAGCATTGGAGAATCAAATTGGACAACTGGCCAATGCTCAGAGTTACAGACCGCCAGGGAATCTTCCAGCAACACAAAACCAAATCCAATGAACATAGGGAAGGAGCAGTGTCATGCCATCATGTTAAAAAATGGTACTGAAATAACCAAAGATGTTGGAGCCAAAACAACTGCTGAGGAAGTTCCAAAAGAAACAAAGCAACAGATGGAGGAAAAAGAAGCAAAGGAAAAAGAACAGATCACTCCACCTCCCATTTTCCTCAGCGTCTTCAGAAAAACAAACTGGACAAGCAGTTTGCTCGTTTCCTGGAGGTGTTCAAAAAGTTGCACATCAACATTCCATTTGCAGAAGCCTTGGAACAAATGCCCAGCTATGTAAAATTCATGAAAGATATTCTTTCACGAAAATGGAGATTGGGAGATTACGAGACAGTAGCATTGACAGAAGAATGCAGCGCCATCATTCAGAGGAAGCTTCCCCCAAAGTTGAAAGATCCTGGCACTTTCACCATTCCTTGCATCATAGGAGAACATAACTTTGGTATGGCTTTATGTGATTTAGGTGCGAGTGTTAACTTGATGCCTTTTTATATTTTCAGAAAACTGCAGATTAGAGAAACAATGCCCACTTTAGTCTATCTGTAACTTGCTGATAGAACACTAGTATTTCCGAGAGGTGTAATTGAAGATGTACTGGTCAAAGTTGAAAAATTCAGTTTCCCAGCAGATTTTATTGTCCTCAATATGGAGGAAGATGAAGACGTGCCGATAATACTCGGAAGACCATTCTTGGCTACAGGTCGAACCATTATTGATGTACAGAAAGGAAAACTAACCATGAGGGTACAAAACCAAGAAGTAACATTCAATGTTTTCAAGGCCATGAATTTCACAGATGATGAAAAGAATGAGGAATGTTTCAGACTTGATGTGATACACAGTACCATTCAGAACTCCAATGCAATGCAAAGTTCTACTGACAAAGTTAAAACATGTCAATTGCTTGTGGAGCCTGAAGATAAAGTGTCTTTTGCACTGAATAAGTCAATTCTTGCACTACAAGCAAAAGAAGAGAAAAAGTTCCACCAGCTCAACGAATTGGAGGAATTTCACAATCAGTCTTTTGAGGATGCCAAATTGTACAAAGAAAAGGCAAGGAAAATACATGATGGGAAGTTAATGCGCATACATCTGGAACCAGGGTAGAAGGTACTGTTAAACAAATCAAGGGTGAAATTCTTCCCATGGAAGCCAAAATCACGGTGGTCAGGTCCATTTGTGATCACCAAGGTTTTACCAGACAGAGCCGTTGAGATACATGATCCCGACTCCAACAAAACATTCAAGGTTAAAAACAAGTGTGTCAAGCACTACTGGGGAGAATCATTTGAGCGATAAAAATAAAGTGTCACACATTCAGATCCAGTCTAACGTTCGAGAAGTCACGTCTAGCTGACGACATTAAACTTAGCGCTCGTAGGGAGGCAACCCATGCAATTTGTGTATATATTGTGATCTGGTGTGTTTTATTTTTGTGTGTTTAATTTTTACAGTTAAAGTCATTTCAGGATGGAAGAAGTTCTCGCAAATCTTCACAAGCAATTTCCTTCTCTCCCTCAAAAATCTCTGATGAAAGTCTACGAAGCTCGCTTGGAACGGATGAGACTACTGATGATCAAAGGTATTCCATATGATATTCGTTGGATTATTGAAGCACGGGTCCGATTGGTAGGTGGGTTTTCTGACTCTTTTATTTCACATCTGTCTGGTTTTGGAAGAAGCACCTATGCAAAGAAACGTAGAGCTAAGCAAATGGGTGTTTGTTACAAATGTGCACGCTGTAATTGCAATACTCGTTGTCGTTCTTTAGGAATGGTGTCTGATAATCGCGAAGACAAAATTAAATTCATTAGGGATGGCTTGAGTAAGGAGTCTTTAGATGATATATCTTCAACTCTTGAGACGCATCTCAGTGGATATGTTCATATAGCCTTTCGAAAATTACATACACAATTTCAAAAAGAAAAACAACAGTTAAGTCTCGGGAATCTGACTCAAAAAGATCATGTTTGCCAATTTATAAGAAAATTGGATGGGAAGGTTGTCCCTGACGCATAGACGTCAATTAAGCTGTAAATATTTATAGATATTATATCTTTTTGTCTTTTCCTAATAATTGTAATTTATTTTGTTGTTTTCTTTTATTTTCTCCGACGGGATCCAGACCTTTTTTACTATCACGATTTATTTTACTATTAACTAATAATTTTCATTTGGCAGGTACTAGTGCTATTATTTTACTCACCCTTTTCAGGTGTTATAAATTCAACTCATCATTTCACTTTTGAAGATATCCAGAGTAAAACATGGAAGCCACTTCAAGAAGACGAGTTGAAAACATCTGTGTGTTTTGCGGTACTAGTGTTGGTGTTAAGCCACAATACATAGAAGCAACACAGGAATTGGGTCGAGTCTTAGCTGCAAGGAATATGCACTTAGTATATGGCGGAGGCAATCTTGGACTTATGGGATCGTTTCAAAAGCTGTACAGGAGGGAGGCAGTCACGTTTTGGGAATCATCTCAAAACCCTTGGCAGAAGCAAATCTTATTGGACCATCAAACGGAGAGGAACTTATCGTGCCAGGTATGTCTGAACGATTGGTAGAAATGATTAACCGTGCTGATGCTTTTATTGCTTTGCCAGGTGGCTTGGGTACATTGGAGGAAATTTTTACAGTGTTATCTTGGGCGAACCTGAACATACACCAGAAATCGCTTGGACTGTACAACGTTGAAGGATTTTATGATTTTCTTTGTGTGTTTCTTGATGATGCCCGGAGAAATGGGTTCGTGTCAAAACCTTTAAAAGAACTCATCTTCACTGCCAGAACTGCCCAGGATTTAATTGACCAAATCTTAGCCTATGAACCATAAATTGACCCTATCCTTTCAAAGATAAATTGGTCCGAGGACGATCGTGGTAAGAGGCGTCGGATTAATCTGGATCTTAACCTTTAACTTTTCGTGTAGAATTTTAGTTAACCAGGTACTATCTTCTAAACTCTTCTTCTACTGTTTAAGACATTGGGGACAATGTCTCATTTAGGTTTAGGGGAGGGAATTAGTTTTAAGTATCTTGTTTTTACTTGTGTGTTGTTTTTATTTTTAGGTCAAAATTTTTCAAAAAATACAAAAAAAAAATTGAAAAATTGAAAAAATTACAAAAATATTTTGCGTTTTTGTTTTGACTAAAAAGGTGAAATTGGTGAGAGATAGCTGTGTAAGGAGTTCCCATTCCGGATACGTATTTCAACCCATTTTCGAAACAAGTTAATTTTTATTTATTTCCTTTTGAATTATTTAAGTTGTAAATTCTCCATAAAATTGACTAAAATGGATCTTCATATGCTCAGTTGGCAGGTATTATCAACATGCATGGTAACATACGGACATAAGCTGTAATTGAAAAGTTTGTAATATTCAGTGCTCTAGTTTAATTGGAGGAAACATCTCAAAAAGGAATGGAGTAAAAAAAACGTCTGAGATCCGAGTTATTAAGTCTGTATGGGTGTTTTAACACTTAGTACCCTAAAACCAACTGGTTTGGGAGTCACTGGCCCAAAGCTCGCTACATGGATTTAGGATGTTGCAAAAATATATATATCTGAAGTCTGAGTAATTAAGTTTGTATGGGTGTCTTAACACCTGGTGCCCTAAACCCAACTGGTTTGGGAGCCACCGACCCAACACTCGCTACATAGATGAAAGATGTTATATATAAATAATAATAAAAAATCATAAAAAAATCATAAAAATGAGAAAAATTATTCCACTGCTGCAAAAAGGTGTGAATTCTGATAAATGAGCGTATTGTAGACTCATATAAGTCTTCCAGAAATATGTGTTCTATATTTTTGATATCGTCAAATTGTCTGATCTTGTCAAAGTATAGAGAATACATATGTGATTAGAAGGGTTAGTGGGAGCGTACATATTACTTTCTAGTGTTATATATCTTAACGACATTGTCATTATTATAGTAATAATGATATGTTTGTGAGGTAAAAGATTTACCTAAGTCTTCTTTACTCCGTGAAAACAGTGGGAGTAGTCTATGTTATATACGATATAAAGTTTTATATAAGATATAAAACCAAGAGACTTGTGAGATACTCATATTAGTCGTACATTAGATATGATCTAATGAAGGACATAACAAGGCTATCTGTATGACAGTTAGTATAACTGTTCGACAGTTATTGTGTGTCTTATACATAGTATTCATCTTTCGTAAAGGATGATTCCTTTTTCGAAAGAGATATTGATTAGAATGTCTAAACAATATTATGTATCATTTGATGATGACATAGTGAATACTTTATTATGTGCGATTATCGATGTCGATTTAATCGTAATTGTTACGAGTTATTTTGACATCCTATAGACCATATGATGGATCTTGAAACACGTTCTTTGTGATCTTTGAGATATAAGAACGAGTTTCTAATTCATGGAGAATATAGTCTGCAACCATTAGGGTCATATTAGTTTTGAGACTAATTATGACGTTAGATAGTCTACGTCATAAAGAGTCACAAAAGATGCAGTGGGAGTGTCACGAAGGATTCTACTTTTAAAGTGGAATTAAATGCAACTTATAAAGTATTGACTTATGAAGTTGCATAGTGACCTTATAAAATAGAAGTTTTGAATTGTTATTGTGCTTGCGGTTGTCTTCATAGTATTTTGGATTGATCCTTAAATACTTGGACAACTCAGTAGTTGTAGCACAATACTGATGAGCATCAGAGTCATATTAATGTATAATCTAGATTCTACAAAATATGGAATGATGCTGACTATGGGAAACGATGGAGTTTGTTTGACAAACTCAAAATGTCATAGCGGACTTGTTTTTGTTGCCTACCTCTTAAGTACTGGGTGAGCTTTTGAGGGCCATGTGCATACGATGCACATTAAGATGAGTATATGATACCGTGGATTGGCACTAGAGCAAGTGGGAGAAATTGTTGGGGTTGGTGCTCAGAGCGCCAATCCGGACCGTATTTATGTCTGATTCATGAATACGAACATCCCTTTATTCCATAATATTACTTATTTATGGTTGCACCTCTTGTTCTTATATACGTATTCGATCTGATTATGATTAGATTGAAACTAAATGTGGTTTAGTGATATGTATATATTAGACAAAGGCCATAATATATAATGCAGTACACAGTTACAAAGTTAGTTTGTAATTGACATTGGGAAGTGTCACTGCTATATTAATATTATCAAACATAGTTCCTGGTCAAGATTTGCTAACACGGGTCGGTTAGTCAAATCCGTTGAGACCAGTACATGTCGTATATCGAGACTTGTTCCGATGGTTTATCCCAATGAACCATGAGTCTAGGGAGACTCGCATAGACGTGTAGGTGTTTATAGTGGATAAACACTTAACGGCTCACCGAAGATTCTTAATGGATGGTACACCAACGTCAATAAGAATCTTCACGGGTTGAGTAGCATAGTGGTCCTTCGACTTAAGATACCACTGTGGATGTATGAGACATCCTCCACATTAGATGGCAGTCACGTCACCGATCTATTTAGATCAGACCTCCGCCTGTTCGTTGGGTGTGGACGATCCTCAGGATATCCTGTGTGTGTTAAGATAGGATCCGTCAGTTCTGTGTACAGAGCATAGGTAGTCCATATATAATTAGCAGTCTGTTAAATCTGTGTCCACAGTATACTTCGGAAGTAAGTTCCGAATTTTATTTAGAGATTGCTAATAGATACGTCGACGAGATAATACCTATAGAGATTTGACGTTTACATCTATATCTCTGGGATTATCTGGATATCTGTGACGGAGGGATTATACGTATGCAATGACCTCGACCTGTATGATTCAGCTAGTTTATCCGTGATCGTCATAATCTACGGGTGGATAGATTATGGACACGAAATTGGATTTCGTGACGGATATACCTGAATCTAGAGAGTCTCAATAATGAAATATACTTGTAGAGCACTAGAGCAACATTAATAAATAATATTTATTATTTATTAAGTCGTTTAAAGGTTAAACGCAAGATACATGCTAAAGGGACCCGATAGTCATTTAGTTAATTATTGTGTATTTACATTTAATACTTGATTAATTTAAATACACATTAATTAAATAGTCAAATTGAGATATTTGACTAATATCCTAAATAAATATATGTATTTGATATTTAATGTAAATATTATACATATATTTAATATATTTATTTGATTAATTAATTATTTATTTAATTGTTAAATGATTAAATTAATTAAAATATAATATCTTAACTTAGGATATTTGAATCAAATGGCATGGTTGCCTTTGTTGACCAAGTGATAAATATCTAATAAAGTGTTTTTTAGATATTTAATCAAGTTGATCAAATTTTTGTTAAATGAATTTGAAATGAAATTTTGGTATATATGTATACATAATTTCGGCCAAGACCCTTAATTAAATATAATGGTTATATTTTTGAGTTGCAATTGTTGACTTACTTTATTCATTAAATTGTTTGATGATTAAAGTTGCAGGTTGATAAGCAAAATTAAATGAAATAAAATATCATGATATTTTGTATATTTCTCCACCAATTTCGGCCAAGGCTTCTTTTGGAGGAGGTATATTTCATTTTAGGGTTTAAGGAGTTCATTTGATACCAAAATAAACATAAAAGAAGTTGAGAGAAAAGCTTGAAGCCTAAAGGAAGATGGCTTGGAAAATTATGATTTTGTAAGTTATCTTTCAAAGTCTTCAACATGAAAATTGTTTCTAACATGCTTAGCATCATTTTGTGTTGCTTTGTTGTTGTCTCTCTTCTTATAGTTTGTGTTTTATTTGGTTGTGAACTTTGATGAAAGTGTTGAGCATGTATAATGGAGAAAGCTTGTGACTAGTGTAGTTATAAGTATTCTTTTATGGTTTTGGAAACCTTGTTGCTAATCTAGAGTTGTTGACCCACTCTTAGATGACCTAGATTTGATCTTGAGTTGTTTCATTGTGTTGAGACTTGGATTGGATGGAAGAATGATGATTGAAGTAATTGATTTAACCAATTTGGTCTAATTTGTCCAATTTGATGAAATTGAAAAATTAGGGTTCATGACCAATTCCAAATTTGGGGATTTTCATATATGTTGTGTATTTGGATGTGTATATGATGCATATAAAGTTTCATGTTCATTGGATTACATCTTGATGTGTTTTGATGCATGAAATGACAAAGTGCACACTTTGGCACCAAAGTGGTGCATTCGGCCAAATGAAGAAAAATGGGGATTTATGTTGCCCTTGGTGTTTTGATGTTTTGAACATGCTAAGTTCATCTTAGAATGATTTAGAATCATTCAAAATTGATTTGATCAATTTCGGACTAAAATGGACAAAGTACCAAGTGTAAGGGCAATTCGGTAAATTCACATAAATATGATTTATTTGAATTTTATTTCATAATTTGATTATTGGATAATTAAATAAATATGTTTATTTAATTAATCCGAGAAAATGTTTTGAAATTGGAAGATACGATCTTCCGCCGCTTCCGCTGCGTTACCGGATTTAGCCCCTAAAACCCCAACAGACATATGTTTCAATTGGGTTATACTAGGTATTTGCGTCTGATCATCGACAGAGGCTTTCGCATAATTACGTGTTCCAGGTTAGTAAACCGATATATTGCACAAACATGAAATAACCACTTCATCTTTTAAAAGATATTAGAAAGATTCACAACCCTAGATAGTTTCTTAATATTGAATTTTCTTAAACCTACTTTCGCGCAATTTTATTTACTTATTTTTAAATTTAAAATCATCATCATTCTCAATCAATCAATCAACCTATTAGATACTAGTAATCATTTGACCTCATAAAATTAATAGATTAGGTATTAAGTCATCGTGGGATCGATACTTTTTATACTACTTGAACGATACGTGCGCTTGCGTTATACGCGTGTGATTACGCCGGTCAAGGATATTCCATATTGGCTGAAACCAGTGCCAGAAATAATCATACATTTTGATAGTCAATCGGCTATTGGGAGAGCCCAAAATACAATGTATAATGGTAAGTCTCGACACATACGTCGCAGACATAATACCATATGACAACTGCTCTCAAATGGCATAATTTCGATAGATTATGTCAAATCAAAGGAAAACCTAGCGGATCCACTTACTAAAGGTTTACCTAGAGAGCAAGTTGAGAAGTCATCAAGGGGAATGGGCTTGAAGCCTATAAATTAAGAATTGTCACTGTGGAAACCCAACCTAGCTGACTGGAGATCCTAGGATCTAGGTTTAAAAGGGACAACTGAAACTTTATGCAATTCAAAACAAGCATTGTAGAGTTTTATACGCTTTTCCATTCCTGTAATGACGTAGAGTGTTTTCTGTCAAGGTTAGGATAAGTTAAGACTTTTAATGATCACTATATTAGGAGAATAGTCATAATGGGGGTTAAGGCAGATTACCTCTTTATAGTAGATCACTTATTTCAAGTAAGAAGTGAGGCCGCTTCCATGGGAGTTTAAAGGCTGAATTCCCTAAAGTATTTGATAAATCCAGGACTAATGTTCATGGCCGAAATGAATACAACTGTAGAATGGGAAATGGTCGAAGTAAAGCTGTGTGTTCGCAATTATCTGGGTTTACACCAATGGCGGAACAGTTCAAGACTATTGGTCACTGGTTTGCCGATTGTCATTCACTAGGAAAGGTTCAAGGCAAAAGCTACCTATTTCGATGCAGTTTTATTTCACGGAAACTCTCTTAAGTGTCTGCATTAATATTCAAAGAATTGTGGGGGATTGTTGTAAATTCTTTAAATATTTGTAGTATAACTAGGAGATACATGTCCCTTAAGTAGTGACTTATGGGAAAGACACAAGGATGAAGGGACATGTCCTCTAAATTAGAAGAATGAGTCTCTAGGCTTCAAAAGGCATAAGAGAAGGGGTATAACCCTTAGGAGGGTTACACCACAAACCAAAGGGTGCCCTCAAAGACACCTTTTCATGCCTATATAAAGGAGCCTTGGGTTCATCTTTAAGATATAGAAAAAACATACAAGTCTTCCATTGTCTAAGAGAGTCATTTAAAGTCAAGAGAGTTTCCACCATTTGTCCTTATTTAAGTTCTTGTGAAATGAGTATCCATTCTACAAGAAGCATCCAAGTGATCCTAGGAGAACGTTAGCCACAAAACCATCCGTAGAGCACCGAGGCATAGCTAATAAGTTCTTAAGGACAGAGGCAACTCGACTTGGACCAAGTTTTAATCTTCTTCAACATTTTTCAGGTTTTCCTAACTTTCTTATTCATATTCTGATATTGGCAAGTTAGTGAATGATTAAGTTGATTGGTGCATGTTAATTTTGGTTTATAACACATAATTTACAACAGTGGCTAGCATGGAAGCAGAAGATATGTTATGTGGTATTCAAATAGCAATGGAGCAAGGGTGGCCATCGTTGATAATAGAAACAGACTCATTAGAAGTGGCTTAGTTAGTTTTGAATAGGGTTGAGGGTAGATCAGTTCTTTTTTGAGTGATTGCTGAGATTCAAGAGGTGATCACTCACATTCATCAATTTTAAGTTATTTTTGCGCATAGATATTGTAATATGATTGCTCACCTTTTGCCTGAGGAAGCCTTAAACTATGTAAGCCCTGTTGTATGGCTGGGTGACTTCCCAGCAAGTATAAAATTGTTATTCACACAGTTGAATTAATGAAAGTGTTATCAGAATTGAAAATTAAGGATTATCTTTCTTTTTTGAAAAATGGAGACACTGTTCTGTGGGAACTGGGAGCGGCTTGTTTTCTTTGGACATGATTCATTTCGAAACAAACAGGGCAATCAAGTGGGCTTGATTCCAGCCTTCTATACTCCAGGCCCATGTTTTTGAAACCATGATTGGTGGCCCAAAAATCGATACAATATCCCATGCTCTATTAAAAAACTAGGGATGGCAGTATTATTTTATATTTATATTTGGATTTTGTCAAATTTATTAGTTGTATTTCAATTCTTTTATATTTTTTAATTATATTATATTATATTTTTTTTATATATATATGCATGTTATTTTATATTTTTCATTATATTTTAATTTATTATATTTATTATTTATTATTTTTTTCCGGACCCAGGTCTATCCGGGCCAGACCCGTGCGATCCCGGGTCCGGATCCGGTTTCGCCCAGAACCGAATTTTTAAGACTCGGGTACGGATTTTTTAATCCCAAACCCTAATCGTTCGGGTCCATGCAGATCCAAATCGGATCCGGGTCTGTTGCCATGCCTACGCAAGGCATATGCCGTTAATATTTAATGGAGCTTGTAGCCTCACCTAGGTTGTGCGTGATTCGGATTGTTATAAAAGTAAGAATGAGGTGAATTTGACATTAAAGAGAATGAGATTAAACATATAATATAAGTTTTCTTAATTTATTCTTTAGAGCTTGAATTTGAGTTTATATAAAAATATTACTTAGAATTCCATATAATAACCCTTAATTTTATGGTTAATGTTGGGGAATGTTGAGGGGAATCTTTGAGGCGTGTAGGACTAAGAGTGGCAATGGGTCGGTCCCGAGTTTTGATAAGCTCGGCCCAAGCCCAGTAAAAAAAATTTTGGCCAGTGCTCGGGAAAAGTCTGGTCCGGGCGTCTGCCGGCCCGACTCAGGCCAGGCTTATCCGGCCCGATTTTTATTAATAAAAAAAATTAAATATACTTTTAATTTATTATATAAATATTTATATATATATATATATATTTATTATATAAATAATATTTTTTAAGCCCGGGCTTAATGTTTTAGGCCCAGCTCAAGCCCGAGTATATTTCAGAATTAGGCTAAGTTTATCCATTCAAGTACTTGTTATCACTACATGGCGTATCATACTTGTGTCATGATGTAATGTGTGTACATGCGCCGATACGACACACTTAGGGTATCTTCTAACTTCCTAAGATGATTATGAAATGGACATAATTTATTTTTGTTTCGCGCCGTGACGCCGGGTCTGGCGCGTTGCGACGCCCACGCAAGCAGTCCCAGACAGAGAGCATGTTCTATTTCGCGTCACGACGCCAGACACTACGCGTCGTGATGCCCACCTGATCAGATCTGATGCAGAGCCTCTGCTTGTTACGCGTCGCGACGACAAATGTCGAGCGTCGCGACGCTCACACAATCAAGCCTGAGGCAGTGAGCCTCTGATTCTTACACGTTGCGACTCTAGGTGTTGAGCGTCGCGACGCTAAGCAAATTTCAGGGCCTAGCATGAACTCCTCAATGACATTGTCTAAATAATCACCAACATTATCCTCATCATAACTCCTACTCAACTTGACATAATCTCATTCCATCTTATCCATCCCAAACCAAATCCATTTGTTCTAATATCATTAAGTCCCAATATTCAATTCCTTATACTCCAATCTAATCCAATGTCTAGGATTTTCTTAATTTGGGGTTTCTTATAATCCTTATTTTCTCAACATCATAACCACAAAAACAACATCAATCATAATCTAACAATACCCTTTAATCATCAAATCATCAAAATATCAACATTTTAAATTTGGGTCAAGGTTTCCTTACCTTATCTCATTTGATTTCCTTCACCATTCAAGTCTTCTAGGCTTGATATTCCTCCTTCTAGTTTGTTGTGGTTTGCTTTGCACTTGTTTCCTCCTTATTTTTGGTAAAGAAATGGCTTTCTTCATCTTTTTTTCTTCTTTCTTTCTTCTCTCCCCCTCTCATGTTTCTTCTTCTTCTCCAAAATTATGGATGAATGAATAGTGTTTCCTTTATATATTAGAGGCTAAATATAAAATGGTTTAATGGAGAAAAAATCAGAATGTTGGAGAGTTTTCTAAATTTGGCCTCTGGTACTATTCATCTGAATTTTTGAACTGTATTTTTGACCTATTTCTTATTCGAATTTGGAAAAATATCCAATGCGGAAGTTGTAGGTATCAGTCTTAGATTTCTGACGATATAAAATTTATAAAAATCGAAGATCGTATAAACAAGTTATAGCCCAAGTACTAAGGGTTGTTCGAGTGGAGTATCGAACAAATTTCGTATCGAAACTGCAAGAAATTTATCGAATGTCCAAAAAGTAATTTCATGAGCATATACATGCTTGAACATGATTTATATCATATATTATGCCTCCGATAATGTAATAGTCGTCGGGATTACCGGGTGTTACAAGGTAAAACCTCTGCTTATCCCGGACTTTTACAAGAAACACACTTCTTAAATTCGAACCCAATATTTACTGATAAAATAAAATGTCAAAAAATTTATTTGAACGGTCTCATTCTAATTATTTATCATTCAAATTTTCTTTTGGATAAATTCTTTTATAGGGAGTTATAGATATAGATTATTCAAGTTATGTTTTTAGAGAAGAAGAAGCAATTTGGTTATAAAATCTTACTCTTCCTTACTTAAATGAGTTCCTATTCACCAAAAGTACTTTTTTTCCCTGAACATCTTACTACTATAATGAAGATAACGTAGTTCCTTTTTAATAGATGATTTTAAATAATATCACGGATAATTCGGAAAATAATATAATCATAAATTTAAGTAACATATTGCATGACCGATCATCAATGTCTTTAAAAATTTAACATGAATATAAAAAACAACATACTTAACTTGCCTGAAGTGCGTGAAATCACGGTAAAAGAAGTGCTCAACTCGCGCAAAAAAAAAAAAAAGTGTCCCGAAATAGTATAATGATTTTTATGATCATTTCGAATTGCAGTCAAATATGTGATAAACCGCGCAAAGTACAAGTCTCATGCTAGTTAATATAATAATATAATACCATCTGTCAAATGATGAGACTACACTAATGAATTTATCGCTTTATTAATTTAATTGAGATCTCGACTAATGTATCAATTTAGTTACTTTTAGATTATTTTTTTGTGCCCAAAATTGATTTCAAATGTTATTACCAGTAGGGAAATTATCTCATTTCCACCCTAGAAAAAACTTGAAAATATTATAATATTTTTGGGTGTGTTTACTTGATGGAATGTGGAATGAGAATGAAAGAATTATTTATTTACTAAAGTTACAATAAGAATGAAAATGAATATGTAGGCCCCACTTGAAATCTGGAATAAAAAAATTAGAATCTTATTCTCACAACCCGTGGGAATGAGATTCTCATTCCCATTATTGATGGGATATTACAATATTACCCTTAAAGTAATTAATTATTAAATAAATAAATAAATAATATTAATTTATAAATAATAAATAGAATATATTAATAATTAATAATAATATAATATTTAATATTTTAATAAATTAATAAAAGAATAAATTAATATTTAGTAATTTAATACATTAATAATTAGTTAATAAATTAATAATTAATTAATACTTAATTTATAAATAATAAATAAAATTAATCAATAATTAATAATAAAAATATTTAATATTTTATTAAAAGAATAATTTAATAAAAGAATAATTTAATATTTAGTAATTTAATACATTAATAATTAATTAAAAAATTAATAATTAATTGAGTGCATTAATAATTAATAATTAATAAGTAATAAATTAATATGTAATTATAATTAAGGGCATTTTTTTAACTTATTAACAATTCATTCCGATTATTAAACAAAGTAAACACATCAATGGTGATACTACTTCATTTAGATTACAATTCTTACAGTTAAGTAAACAATTTATTCTGATTCCACTTTATCATTCTCATTCCAACCCATTTTGATTTCATCTCATTCCAATTAATAGGAATGTATACGCAGCATTTAAATTATCAAATTTTGACATAATGTTATAAAAGTGCATGGTATAATGTATCAAATTAGTTAAGTTTTAGATATATATTTTTATGTCCAAATTTGATTTCAAATGTTATTATTAGTTGGATAATTATCTCATATCCACCCTAAAAGTAGAAAAGTCTCAAAATATTATGATACTTTTAAAAGTATCAAATTTTCACCTAATATTGTAAAAATATTTATTTTTTTATAGGAAATTATAAAAATACATCATTTTCCTCAGAAACTTTGTAAAAACATTATTAATATTACTATTTCTTTTGGAAAACGGGTATCAATTATTGAAGGTTCTGTTTTTGATTGACTTGTTCACCATTCCTTAATTATCAACCAAGAAGAAGGTAGTGATAAGGATGCTTATCTGCAATTTATATCGGAGCCATGTCGTAGCAAACTGAAACTGATATTCCTCAAATCCACCTCAACTTTAGCGAAGACTAGTAGTTTTATTGGAAACTTTTATAATTTTTATCTTATAATTATCAATCACGATTACTCGACACAAAATTTAACTGAATATTTAATAAAAATATGACAAAATTATACCTACAACCAGCCGTTTACTTATAAGTTGTTTCTTAAAACTCTTAATAGAGGGGTCAAATCAACATATAAAATTTGATTGCTTTAAGTAGCCAATACGTAACGACATGGTTTATATAAAATCGGTTCGCAAAATTGTTTATATGGAGACGTATTGACTTTTCCTGACCTGTTTTAAATCATTAGCTTGATTAAATTATTTGGTTTTTAATAAAGAAAAATAAGTAAATCAAACATATAAAAACAATGTTAGTTGTAATCCATTAGTTCGATTATTAAAAAAAAAAAAAAGTACACCGATAATGATGTTCTTCACCGAAATACAAAAAGCAATCATTTTATAAAGTGGAGATAAATTTATTACTATATAAAATAGAGGGTTGGGTGGCGCTACGCCTCCTACTACCGATTCTTTCCCAAATTTGACTTGGTAATAATCTAATTCTATAGTGGGTTATTTGTACAGACATTAATGGGTCGGGACGAATCATGATTTTTCAATTAATCTCGTTTTGATTATGAAATTGTGATGTAAAATTATCTTAAATATTATTTCGATTTTTCAATTAATATGAAAACTAATTTTAAATCCTCACATCCCTAATTATTCATTTTTCTAAAAAAAAAAAAAAAAAAAAACCACAATAACCACAATATCTTTTAAAAGGATACAATATCACAAAATCATCATCAAAATAATTTGTATCCAACAAGTTTCATAATAGAACTGCACTACTTGTAATACAGACTATACCTTACTATATATAACACATATATTGAGACTCGGGCGCCACTTTATTCAACTTTTTTTTTATATGTAATCTGACACTAATCTACTTTTTTTAACATGCATCCAATTTATATGATATTTGTCTAAAAAAGCACTTACGTGTCAATGACAAACATAGCTACCAATCTCATTTTACATGTGTAGGTGCATGATTTCAATCCTACTATATAGGCTTTCCTTAGTGGAACCGCACTTAGTAGAGAACGATCCAATAGAATCATGATAACTGTCACAATACTATTAAAAGTATAATACTATCAAACAGAAGAAGTTTGGATAATCTTCGAAACTCTCAAACCCCTAATAAAGCTCAGATGTTGACTCACAATGACCCGGAGTAGCAGCATTCCAGAATGACATCATTCTGAAGTGACGTCACTCCGAAGACAATCCGCTCCGAAGTCAATCTACTCTGAAGATGATTCATTATGGAATTCACAACAATGGTATCGAATGAAAATACTCTGATCCTGAATCAGTACTCCAAAACACGTGAGGCCGCACGACTTAATCTAAGTTAGTGGGCTTTAATAACAATCTACTTAACTAAATATGAAAGCTTAGTTTAACATGCATAATAACATATGTAATTACACTTTACATGTCAGTATGACACATGAAAAATATTTAACATGCACTCCACAGAATTTTAACAATGGACAAGTGTCAATTAAAGGAGTGAAGTCTCAACTCACATGTAAGCCAATGAGCTAAATTTTGGAAACTTTGGAAAACTTAGAAATATAGCAAAATTATGGATGTCATTGCCGAACGTTTATGAAAAATGGTATGACCGAAGCTCTGGTCTTCTCCAAGCACCACTGATTTTTAAAAGATGAGTAACCCTCAGGCTTTGAACTCCAATTAGGGAAGAAAGCATTGTGATAAAGATTCAGGAACCTCTTTCCTTCAATACTATGGACCATGTGAAATCCTTTGTGTCCAACTTAATGTGGTAGAGTGAGGAAATCGTATAGGGAAAATAAGGCCCATCAGTGAGGCACATGTTGACAGCTCCAAGGGCTTGAAGCCCAAGGAAGATGGAAGGGTTCATCATCAATGGTGATACATTCACCACTGATAAAAAAAACTCCAAAATAGGAGAATGAAGGGAAAATATCAGATATTGAACATGTTGTATGGATAATAAGATCTCATTTTTCCCGAGATCTAAGGATTATACATATCCTCAAGATAATTTTCAATAGAATTACCCGCAGGATTGTTGTGGATGGGTAGAGCATCTACCAACACTACAAGAATTATGGCTTTTAGCGTCCAAATATTTAGCGTCGAAACAGTATTCGACGCTAAAAGTGAGTTTTAGCGTCGAATATAATTTTCGACGCTATATGTCATATTTTAGTGACGGAATAAAACTTCGACGCCGAATATTAATTTTTTAGCGTCAAAAAATTTTTTCGACGCTACAATCAGTACTTTAGCGTCGAATAATATTCGACGCGGAATAATTCTATTATTGCAATAATTTTTGGCACCAAATATTACACTTTTAGCGTCAAAAAACGGAGTCGACGCCAAAAATACTTTTTTTAGCGTTGAATATATTGCGTCGCTAAAGGTTTATGAAGTTTCCACCGACAAATCCTTGATTCTTTAGCGTCTAAATTAAATTCGACGCTAATTTTTTGATATTTAGCGTCGAAAAAAACCATTTCGACGCTAAAAACGGCAACAATTAGCGTCCAATTTAATATTCGACGCTAAAGATAGATTAAAATACAGATTGCCACCAACCCTTCTCCCCCTCTGTTTTTTCTCTCATTCTCTTCATTTTCATCCTCTGAAATCTGAGAATTTCTCCTCTACAGCCTCACATCTCTCCTAAAAATTTTCAATAAAATTGTAATCAATTTCCGATAAGGTAATTCTTCTTTCATATTTCTTTATTATTTTCAATTTTTATGATTATATATGTTGTTTATATGTTGTTTGTTAGTGATTTATGATTCATATATGTAGAGTAAGTATATTAATTAATAAAATATAATTTTTTTGTAAACTATTTAATTTATCAACCAAATATATATATATATATATATATGCTTAAATACAGTATTACTGAATTAGTAATGTTGATTACTGTAAAATGATATCTAATAATTATATTATTATATTTAGGTATTCTGCTGAAATGGATAGAAATTGGATGAGCTCTCTGGATAGATTGAGTGTTGAATATCGTAATGGAGTGTCTGAGTTTATGGAAGTCGCAAAGCAACACATTGATGCAGAAGGTCGTGTTCGTTGTCCATGTGCAAATTGTTTGAATAGGAAAAGGAAGCGGTTAGATGAAGTTCATAATCATTTATACATGCCAGGAATATCACCAACTTACCGTACGTGGATTTATCACGGTGAGCAGTATCATTCTCAGTCACGGTTTTTTGATTTCGGCGAAGGGAGCAGTAGTTACAATCAACCTGCAAACGATGAGATCACCGATATTTTGCATGACTTACAAGGTCCACAACTTGGTCATAGTGTTAGTGGTGAAATGCCAGTGTTAAGTGGAAATGATCAAAATTTATTTAGTGAACTACTTGATGAGGCAAAAAAAATTCCATTCAAAGGTGCTGGAATGTCGATCTTGAATTTCGTTGTGAAATTATTACACATTAAAGTGATCAACAGAATGACCAACAAAAGTATCGATATGATGTTAGAGTTACTAGCCCAAATGTTACCGGTTGGAAGCGAATTGCCTAAGTCGTACTACGAGGCAAAGAAAATGTTGCGTGATCTGGGAATGGGTATGAATCCATTCATGCTTGTAAGTTTGATTGTGTATTATTTCGTGCCGAGTATGAATCACTTGAACATTGTCCGATATGTGGTGAAATTCGGTACAAAGTCCGTGGTATGGGGAAGAAAGTGCCTCAAAAGATATTGCGATATTTCCCTTTAACGCCCAGGCTGCAGAGATTGTTCATGTCACGACACACAGCGACTGATATGATGTGGCATCATGAAAAGAGGATCAGTGCGGAGGGCATACTTAGACATCTTGCGGACGGAACCGAATGGAAGGAATTTGATGACATGTACCCCCGTTTCGCTGAGGACCCCCGTAATGTCAGGTTAGGTCTTGCCTCTGATGGTTTTAACCCATTTGGGAATATGTACAACTCTTATAGCATCTGGCCCGTTATTGTCATTCCATATAACTTACCTCCATGGAAATGTATGAAGGATCCGTTCATGTTTATGTCATTGCTTATCCCTGGTCCACGTTCACCTGGTAAAGATATAAATATTTACTTGAGACCATTGATCGAGGAGTTACAAACATTATGGAATGTGGGTGTGCATACCTATGATGCAGCTTCAGATCAGTATTTTCAGATGCATGCCGCATTATTATGGACCATTAATGATTTTCCAGCCTATGGTTCATTATCTGGATGGAGCACTAAGGGATACATGGCATGTCCAGTTTGTGCGGGTCATACACCTTCGCAACGATTACGGAATAAAATTGGATACACGGGGCACAGGAGATTTCTTGAGTTGAGTCGAGTCATCCTTGGCGGAGGAGTAAATTATTTAACGGGCAATATGAACCTCAGAGTAAGCCCAGTCGATTGTCTGCATTTGACATACTTTGCCAACATCAACATCTCAAAGACAGCACATCAGGTAAACATCCTAATAATATAGATAAAAATCGAAAACGGTTACCTGAAGAGTTGAATTGGACAGGAAAGAGTATTTTCTTTGAGTTAGAATATTGGGGGACTCTGAGTTTGCGACATAATTTGGATGTAGTGCATATAGAGAAAAATATTTGTGAGAGTTTAGTTGGTACACTATTCAATATTCCGGGTAAGACAAAAGACACTGTAAATGCTAGATTGGACCTACAAGATCTTAGAAGTCGCAGTGAATTGCATTTACAAGTCGCCTCTCGAGGTTTTATTAAGCCTCCTGCTAGTTATGTGCTCAATCAATCGGAGAGAAAATCATTCTGTGATTGGCTAAAAATGGTTAAATTCCTGATAATTATGCATCCAATATTGGGCGTTGGGTCAGAGATGATACAATAACGGGATTAAAGAGTCACGATTGTCATGTGCTGCTCGAGATTCTCCTTCATGTTGGCATTCGACCTTATCTCCCCCCGAATGTATGCGACGTCGTACTTGATCTATGTGGCTTCTTTAAACAATTATGTCAGAGAACATTAAGCACATCTGTTATTGACGATCTTGAGCGAGGAATCGTGATAATCCTATGCAAGCTGGAGCGAATTTTGCCACCCGCTTTCTTTGATGTCATGGCACATATGGTTGTGCATTTACCAGCTGAAGCTAGAAAGGGAGGTCATGTCCATTACAGATGGATGTATCCCATTAAGAGGTACTATATATATATACAGTTTTATATAAGAAAATTTGTAACCGTTTTTATGTGCATAGAATTTAGTCTTAATGCAAACTTGTTGTCATATCTGCAGAGCTTTGGGAGATTACAAACAATATGTGAAAAACAAGGCACGCCCTGAAGGTTCAATAGCGGAAGCTGTTATAATAAGTGAAGCAATAACATTTGTTCGATGTACATGCAGAATATTGAAACTCATTTTAATCAAGAGATCACAGTGTTCCGTCAAAATTACAGACCATTTGGGGCAGTAGGTGTCAAATTACTAACCCTTCAGGAAGTTCAACGTGCGCATTGGTTTATATTGAGTAATTGTGATGAAGTGCAACCGTATTTAACGTAAGTTTTTCTGGTGCATCATTACTGTATTTTTGCCATACATTAACCGTGATAATTTATTGTAGGCAACATCTAACAATGCTACAATATGATGGTGACCATAATGTTGATGAAACCCACAAAAAAGAATTTCCTAAATGGTTTGAGACAACTGT
This sequence comes from Zanthoxylum bungeanum, assembly GCA_019454045.1. NCBI lineage: Eukaryota > Viridiplantae > Streptophyta > Magnoliopsida > Sapindales > Rutaceae > Zanthoxylum > Zanthoxylum bungeanum. Next base: position 20,736 of record SKCR01032739.1, on the reverse strand, counting down.
AAGTTAGAATATTTTATATTTATTTTGATCCTAACATTAGACATTTCAGTTTGTTATATTAACACATATATTTCATTGTCAGATTAACAATCAAGTGCAAAATGGTCAATTGGACTCGCAATCCTCGTTGCTTTCTTTGGCTTATGGGCCTCAAAAGCAGGCTTATGAGTACAGTGGATGTATTTTCAACGGAGTTAGATTTCATACCGAACAGCGAGATGTTACTCATGTGACTCAAAATTCTGGAATTATAGTCCAAGGAGAACACGGCTCAGATGTAATTGACTTCTACGGCGTATTGCAATCGGTCATTGAGTTGATATATCGACCCACACGACATATTGTGCTATTCCAATGTAAGTGGTTTGACACAAATGCCAGAAAGAGGAGAATTCAAGTTAGTAATCATCTCACGTCAATTAATGTTCAACGTTGTTGGTACAAGAATGATCCATACATTTTTTGTACGCAAGCACGTTCAGTGATATATATACATGATCCTAAGTTAGGAACTGGATGGATGATGGTAGAAAAGTTAGAACATAGGGCCATTTGGGACACGCATGAGAAAGATAGAGTTGACATATCAGATGAAACACAAGAAGTCTCCGGCAATTTTGAAGTTCCTGAACAGATATTTTTTGGACCAATTGTCAACGTTCCTGAAAATATCACATTAACTCGAGCTAGTACAGACGTTGAGATAATTCCTCATTCTGAAGTGAGCGTTGAAGTAGTAAGTGAAGAACAATTTGACACTGAAGATGACTTCGATTCCAGTCACGAATCCTCAAATACCGACGATAATAGTGATTAATTATGAAGTTACAGTATTTTGTGATTGATGAATAATTTTATGGATTATAATGTATGGTTGTTGATTTTAATTACTCTTTAGATATGGTTGAAATATTAACGTAATGATTAATAGTATAACTATGATATATTTGTTTTTAATTATTATTTTTAATGGTAGACATTTAGCATCGAAAAACAATAGTCGACGCTAAATGTAAGACATCTAGCGTCGAAATACAATAGTCGACGCTAAATGAAAGACATTTAGCGTCGATGATTCTTCGACGCTAAATGTAAGACATCTAGCGTCGAAATACAATAATCGACGCTAAATGTAAGATTATTAATCTGACAATGAAATATATGTGTTAATATATGGATGGAATGTTTGTTATGGTTATTCGTGTGCATGAGAAGTCGTGTGATGAGTTTGGTGTGTCGTGATATGTATGTATTGTTTGATTGTGTGCCTTGTGATGTATGGTTGTTAAATGTGCTTCGTGGTTGGTTGTATGATGATTGTGTGTGTGACTGTGTGTATGTACGTGTATGATGGAACTCGTAGATTATATGGATAATGAATGCATATGTGAAATGAATAAATGAATGAATGAATTTGAAAACGAAAGTGAGCATTCGATGTTATAAGCGCTTTTGTTAAGTTGTATTGACTTGTATGGATATGTATGTATATGTATAAGAACTTTGGAATTTGATGACGCTAATGCGACGGGTTTTTGCAGATGGCACCGGGCAATCGCAAACGGGCTACCGCGACTCCATCTACATCAGCAAGGGCAACTGGCCCTGGTGATTTCTCTGCTAGCACAAGTGAGTCCAGTACAGTGAAGGGTCGAGGACGCACCCGTGGCCTGGGGTTGGCTAAGTACGTTAAGGCTCACGGCCGTATCCGGATAGAGATATCAGATGATGGACACACTCATGTCGGACAACATAATTCATCGTTTAATACAGCCATAGGAGCTACAGCTCGATATGAAGCTCCCCAAAACTACGTATCTTGGAGAAAGATACCGTGGGAGACGAAAATGAACCAGCTATTCCCTTCGCTACTTGTAAGTTTTCGATATTGTTTGTTATTTAACATTTTTATTTTATACTTATTTTTACTCGAATTTTCATGTAGGAATGGTTCGACTTCGATCTGACCCAAGTGAATGTCCAACAATATATTGACTACCACATGGGGAAAAGTTATAAAGATTATATAACAAAAGTCATGAAACCAATATTCGACGAACATGGACCTTCAAATGCTCCACAACACAAGCCTGATTTTATAGAGGAACAAGATTGGACATTCTTATGTGAGCTTTGGTCTAGCAAAAAACACGAGGTAAATTTGAAATAAACGAAAATTTATAATTGTCTTTGTTTTCGGTACTTACAGTGTTGGTAAATACAGGATAAATGTCACGCAAATGCGGAAAATCGAAGTCACTTGCGTTTTAACCACCGTGGAGGTTCGAAGCCATTTATCCAACATCGTGCCGAACATTCTAAGGTAAATATATCCTAACGTAAAATTTAACAGTTAATTATTTTTAATAATCTGGAATAATATTGAATTTATTTTATGTTTATAACAGAGTAGCACAGGTGAGGTGCAATCATTTCCAGATTTTTTCCGTGTGACGCATTACAATGAGAGGAACAGATGGATAAATGAAGAAGCCGAACGCTGCTATGTAAGTTTCAGTTTTTAAAATAAAATAATTAATATTATATATGTTAATTTTTTTTCTCAAATTCTAATATTAACTTATTTTTTGAAACAGAACGAAATGATGGAACTCCAACATCAAACTCAGGAGACATGGTCCGACCCCATACCAGATGAGCAGCTGTCGCAATTGGTTTTCAAGAATCAGACAGCTTACAACGTTGGTCTTGGCACTCATAAGAAGCCAACGTCATCTGCACGCAATAGTGGTAATTCGGACAATGTCTCTCTTCGAGACGAGTTAGTCACCACCAAAGACGAGCTGCAGCAGATTAAGGAGAAGCTACAACAGGTCACGGTGGACCACGAGAAGAAGATGATGGACCACGAGAAGAAGATGGAGCAGTTGGAACAGCAACTGTTGGCTTTCCGTCAGATGTTCGAGGCCTCAATGAGTCATGGTGCATCGGGCTCGAGCGTCCCCCCATCACAGTAGCAATTAATTTTATATTTGGTTTTGTATAAACATTTTGAACAAATAGATTTAATATAATATTTCTTTTTTCTAAAACAAATTTCAATATAATATTTCGTCATTTTGTTATTAATTACATTTTTTTCAACTAAATTAAATATTTTAGACCAAAAAATAAGTAAATTACTAATTTTTAAAAAAATAAATTTTTTACTTTTAGCGTCGAATATTTCGACGCTAATAGTATAAAAAATGGCCGCTGTAAGCGTACATATAATACTTTTTAATATACGTTAGCGTCGACAAGTTTCGACGCAAAAATTCAAACTTTTAGCGTCGAATATTTCGACGGTAATAGTAAAAAAAATGGTCGCTGTAAGCTTACATATAATACTTTTTAATATACTTTAGCGTCGACAATTTTCGACGCTAAAAGTTTGAATTTTTGCGTCGAATTATTTCGTCGCGAAATATAAAATATAGCGTCGGACAATTTACTTTAGCGTCGAAAAAAATTGGATGTAGAATACTGTTTTTTAGCGTCGCATTTAATTATTTCGACGCTAAAAGTGATTTCGTCTACATTTTATCGTCCATTTTTTGCGTCTAATTTTTTCGACGCTAAATGTCTTTTGCGTCGAAACCGTCACTTATGGCGTCGAAATAATTCGACGCTAAATGGTCTAATTCTTGTAGTGCAAAGGTTTGATTTCAATCAGTGGAGGTACCATTGTTACAGAAAAAATAAAGCTTTTTTTTTTTTGGAGAAGATGAAATTGAGAGTTTTTTTTTCCAAATGAAGACAATGGTAACGTAAAGAGTAAAAATGAAGACACTTCACCCTTTGTATAGTAATGGGTTTATGAAACCCTTTGTAAACTGTGTAGTGTCTTTTTAAACTTCATTTAATAGACGTCATATATTAAATGAATGTCGTTTCAACAACGGTTACAGAGGCATTTAATGACAGCCAAACAAATAGTCGTAACAAGTGACAACATCTTAAAATCGCTTATTCGAAATAAACAGTCCGATAGGGGAGTGCATGTAGGTGCATGATTTCAGCTCTACTTTATATATCACGTGTTGCGTTACTAATGAATCTTCCTCAATAAGTTTTCTTAGTGGAGCTGCGCTTAGCAAAGAAAGTTCCAATAGAATCATTACACTTGGCATAGTACTATTAGAAGTACAATACTATCAAATGAGAGAAGTCAAGCTAATCTCTTGAACCTTAAAACTTCTGAAGAAAGCTTGGATGTTGACTCACAATGACTTGGAGTAGCAGCATTTCGGAGTGACGTCACTCCAAAGTCAATCCACTCCGAAGTTACTTTACTTCGAGGAGGATTCATTTCAGAATTCACAATAAGGGTATGGAATGGAAATACTTTGATCCCAAATCAATACTCCAGAACATGTGAGGCAATGCACCATAATTTGAAGTTAGTAGGCTTTAATAGCAAAACGAAGTTAGGCCCTATAAATCTGACCCAAATTTGAATTGGACTCTGGGGAATCAGGCCTAGAACTTTTGAAAGTAGGGAATCTCGTCACTTTTTCGCACCTTCAACATGCATTCTCACCACGTACAAAATGTGAATTCATGACATGATTAAGAAGTTAGCCATTTTTTGAGAGGGAAATTTGGAAAACAAAAAAAAAAAGTTTTGAGGAAGGGGAGAGTGTTTTTATCTAAGTGCTCATTTGTATGGAAACAACAAATTTTACACGCCCAAATTTGATTAAAAAAACTAGAATTATAAAAAAAAATGATAAATTCCTAGAAGAATATGGTGGTTTAAATAATAAATTTGTTTTAAAAGATGATTTTACAAAGAGGCCTACCCTAAAATCTTTAATTTCTAAGAAGCTTGGAACTCATTATTCATTTATATCCAATAAGAAAAACACCCTTTATTATGTTAAAAGTCTGAATTATGAGTAATAATATCAATGAATTTGTTAGATTCGAGTTAAATTTTTTTTCGTTGAAATGTTGTTGAGAGGTCTATTCTAGTGCTGCACTTCGGAAACATATTAAATTTGTCATGTCTTAAATAATTGTTTTTGATTTTTAATTAATAGAAAAATTAATGCTTAACAAAACTATATATATGATGACAACTAATATTGTCTTGGACTTGGTTACAAGTTCGTTTGCCCCACAATCTAACCGAACGGAGCCCCATTTTTTAACAGAACTTATCTGTAAAAATAAAACGTCAAGATGATCATCAATCACATCGTAATCGTACGACAGTTGCATGCAGCGGAAAATCATAGAAATGGGACCCATATTAAATTGCGAATCTCAAGAGTCTGATTCTCTTGAGCTAACTCTATTTGAATTTTGAATGACTTATAGCTGGCAGCAACTGATGTGCCACTACTTTTCAATTCCTACGTTTAGGTCCGTTAAAAATTTCTAAAAATCAACACTTGCCACGTCACTCACTAACGGACAAAACTCACTACTTTCAGAATTACGTGTCATAACTCTACCACCTGTCGGAGGATTAGTCATTGTCGATGAATCTACGTGGCTGGTATTGGTCCCACGGAAACCGGTACATTTGTCCATTAAAATTTAGACATTAAGAAAGAGAACACTTTTAATTAATATATTACATGTATTTATAGGATAATTTTATTAGACATATGATTTATATAAGTTTTTCTCTATAGGTTAGGTCCGTCTGTAAATTAGTTTTGAGAAAGATCTGTTCCTCTGTTCATATAATAATTTTTTTAATTCATATTTAAAGTCAAGATGGTGCGTCATACGTATAATGTTTTGCATGTTGTGTCCTATCTAATCTCGTCTAGTATATAATGACGTCCTTATATAGAATCCTACGTAGTACATACAATTGCATTTTTTATTTTTTGGAATTATTAAAAATTCAATCGTTAAATTATCTTTTCCGAATTTATGCAGAGCAGATAAACTCACCAATTGTCCCAAACTCTAAGAAACACACTATGTGAATTCGAACTCATAACCTCTAAGTGAGATCCTGAATTCTATACTACATTTGAGGACTACAATTACATATTCTTTTAATATTCAAAATTATTTAAACTCATCATAAGTTTTATCTAGAACATGGAATATCCTTGTGATATTTCTCATGCCATTTTCGGCTGCTTGCACAGTTGCAGTTCGGCCGCTTCATTGTGTTGACTGCTTATATATATGTTGGATTTTGTCTGTAAGAAGATAAGCTTATATAAAAGCTTCATGCCTAAGAAAACTCTTAACCCACTAGAGGGATTAGTTTCCTTTAGTTTGATGTTTGCATATTCTTTTAATTAAAGAGATTGGTTGACAGCAGATGTAAGCGCAAATTTCGCATTTATACATGTAAATCACCTTTTGCACTTTATAGTCTTTTAAAAAAACAAAAAAACAAAAAACCTAGTATGGAATGGGCATCCACCAACTGAAAATTATATGAACGGCATAATTGGCTAGTTGAATATCAATTAATCATAAGAACTTGTTTAACAAATTTAAGGTATGGAAAAACAGACTGTGGTTGTAGTATGTTCCATGCTCGCACTTATCATCTCTCTGTGGGACTTTGTAATGATCCTAATTTTTGGTAAGGGTCATTTGTACTTTTCCCTAAAAACGAGTCTAACTATTTAAATTTTGACTTTTCAAGGTAAGGATTAAATTGAGACAAAATCAGAGTTTTGGGGCAAAATTATAAATATTTTGATGGACTAAATTGGAGAATTTCTGAAACTTTGAATGAAATTATATTTTTACCAAAGTTTGGGGGGCTGGAGGAAATAATCAAAAGGAGGACATGTGGCATTGTTGATGTGTGACGCGGGGCCCTATTAATCGCGACACATTGCCCAATAGGGTGACACGTGGCATCACAAGTTTATAAATTCAGTCTCTCTCTCCCCCTCCATTTTGAAATTTCGTTTTCTCCCTCTCCTCTATCTCACAGCCAGAACTTTGACCAGCTCCGCCGCCGTAGTTGCTCGCCTCTGTCAGCCATAAGCGTTGGACCATCGGGTAGCCACCGCTTTTATACATGGCAACGGTCCGGGCTCGGGCCAGGCTTATCAAGCCCGGCAATATGGATTTAGGTTGTCACCGAGCCGGCCCGGCCCGGCTCAGGCTCAGGCTTGGCCCGAGCCCGGTTTTTTAAATATAAAAAATTATAAATATTAAAATTTATTATATAAATATATATATATTTTTATAAATATAAATATAAAATTATTTATTTTAAGCCCAGGCCGGGCCCAGGTTTTTTGGTTGAGCCCGGCCCAGGCCTGGGCCTGAGCCGGGCCCTCATTTTGAAGCCCGCCCCGGGCTTTTCATCTTATTAATTATGTAGTTCCATTTATAGTTTATCACTCTCACATTTGTCTTAATAAGTCAAGTCTTTTCTACAATGGTCAACATCTGATGTTACACACTAAGTAATAAAATAATTTTTATTACTCGGGATCGTAGAAAATATATTCTATCAAATAGAATACAATATTCTATTAAATAGAATAAATGATAAGCTTTTGCTTGTACCTCCGAGACGCAAGTACTTTTCAATTATATAACCATTATATAAAATAAAGATTCAAATCTCAAACTTTTCAAGACTCGAATTTTCTACTTATACATATCATATATATATAACTGTAGAAACTAATGGAACATTAATTAAAATGATGAATTAGTGTTACTGGAGCATATCATTAAGAGTATTGAAACTAATTCGGTAACACTCAATATCAAACGAATCAAATCGTATATGATTCAATTTCTCTCACTGACCAATTCCATCACGATGGAATCATAGAAGAATAATATTGAGTAAGAATCATATTCATTGAATAACCTTAGAACTAATTGCCATAAATTCATATGTTTGATCATATCAAACATCTTTGAACAATTCAAAGGCTCATGTTGAATTTTAAAGATATAGTTTTCAAAACTTCAAATCGAATATCTTTGAATCATTCAAAATATTCTATCCGCATTTCATCAGAAACATATTGAAAGTTCTCGAACCATTCAAGACGTTCAATATGTGTTCTTTTAGAAACACGTAACTAATTCATGACAACTCATTAACTAAGTTACGAAGTAAACACAACTATCTAATGTAATTTATAATTCATTAAACTACATACATCCAATGTATTAGTTTAATAAATATGTGGTCCAATGACGATCATTGGTTAAATGAGATTTAATCATACTCTCGAATACAATATTCATTAAATGGATAAGGATATGTGGTTTGATCTCATATCATACCATCTATTACCATACTGAATAAGCATCTAATGCTTAAATGATAAAATCTCATAAAGCACCGTTCTAAATTATTTACTTAACCGAATATTTTTCTTAGTGTTTATCTCTTCATATCAATGACACTACTGGTCATTTTAAAATATGAAATAATTGTTTATAAAGAACAAGTAACTATCCAATAGTCGCAAGTTCTGATATCAAATATCAAAATAATTATTAAACAATATTTTAAATAATTAGACGGGAGATCTGATATCCAATACCTATAGTTGTCGTGTTGAGAAAATCGATATTCTCTACACACAACTATACGTATCTCATTTATTTAGCTTTATAATTTACCTTCAACTATTCACAATAATTGCAAATAATTGATTAGCAAATAGTGTCAGACACTCTACCTCTAAAGGTCACTAAAGTCAAGAAACGTCATTATCAGATAAACAAATACCTAGTGGGGTTTTCTTAATGTCAGTCAAGAATCTCGAGACATGAACTAATTCACGTCAATTCTTACTGCAAAAGAAACTCTCTACAGAATTATATCCTAAAACGGACATCTATTTAGATTACCTAATTATGTGACTTAGTAACTAAGTCACTAACTATCTTGATTTTTTAAGAAAAACGGAACAACAATTCCCGATGGTTTTATCTAATCTAACAATATACAAGCCTACTCTTAATCTAGTACCTATTCTAGAAATATGTAACCATAAGTGCAGTCAGAATATATATATATATATATAATATTCATGCAGTGGATTAAAAGTGTATTACTATTAACATAATAGAATAAGGAAAACATTAGCAACAATTTTCATAATATGCCTTAGTTATGGATTTTTAACCCAGTAGTGCCTCCCACTACTTTACATAATACCGTAATCCCCAACGGAAAATGGGAATCCAATAATTAAATTGAATTTCATAGTGAGAAGTGGACCCCGTGAATATATTTCGACTCACAGCTTTGGCACGTTCTCGCCTACGTATATTCACATGTAGACAACTCATTGTCAATCACACTCACTGTGACTCCTGATTTTGGTCCTGACTGTTTTTCGATGCGATAGCTTTGACACGTTCACAGGAGGCGTATCAAGGTTTCACTTGTCAGTGACAAACTCAAGCTACTGATGTAGTCCTAACTGCTTTGGCACGTTCATGATTTCCACTTTCACTTGAATTTTTCTCTTATCATATAAGTTCTACGGGCGCAAGTGAACTACCATCAGCCATAATTGCACAGTTTTGGCACGATACAGCTACAGCATCAAGAAAACATTTGCATCCGTACTGACAAGGCGGACCAAGAAATAAGTATTCCTAATATTAGTTACTTTAATGTCTTATTTAAGCGGAGATATTCCTAAAGAGGGTTTTACTCTACATCAAATGCAGATATTTAATCTAGATCAATTTCTCAACAGTTTAATTCTACCTGGGAAAACATAACTTAACTTAACCATTAAATTTTCATTATGTTTTTCCGTTAGCGTAGAACCAAAAAATGAAGTAGATTACATGCATGTGAAAATATCAAAATTGGATTATATATCATATATCAAGCATGAAAAATTTAATGGATGAATGATCAGACCTGCTCTGATACCAATTATGTCATATTGATATAATTTAATTATCTAGATATTTAACATTTAAATACCTAAATAATCAATTAATGCGATTATTATTATATATGTATTTTATTTACATTAAATAACAAATGCATATATTAATGGCATGTGTCAAAGTCTCATTTGACAATTAATTAATATGTATCAAATCAAATCTTGTATCAAATATAAATACACATTAAATATTAATTGACCAAAATCCCATAATGCATGTATTTTCGTTTAACTGTTTAAACGGTTCGAATTAACTCATTTAATCTGGTGAAATATTATGAATAATCTGTATTATTCATAACGTGTTGTCCAAGTGTTCAACGAGTACACTTCATATTATGAGACTCTCTAAGTTTAGGTTTATCCATCACGATTCGTGTACATAATTCACCCACTCATGAATTATGACGACCACGGATAATCTCGCTAAATTATGCAAGTCGAGGTCATTACATATGTATAATCCCTCAATCACAGGCTATCAATATTATACCAGAGATATAGATAGGAATGTCAAATCCCTAAGGTATAATATAATCGACTTTCAAATTTATGATCTCTAAATAACACTCGGAACTCGCTTCCTAAGTATACCACAACCATGGATTTACTAGATCACAAATACGTTCAAGATACCTATGCCTTGTTACCGATGTACAAAGGAATGATGGATTCTATCTGATACTCACAAGATATCATGAGCACTAGTCCACACTCAACAAACATGCGGAGGTCTGATCTAAATAGATCGGTGACGTGACTGCCATCAAAGTGTGAATGATATCTCATATATCCACAGTGGTATCTCAAGTTCAAGGACCACTATGTTACTCGACTCGAGAAGATTCATATTGACATTGATGTACCATTTATTAGGAAATCTTCGGAGAGTCTTCAGTGTTTATTAAATAAACACCTACATGTCTATACGAGTCTCCCAAGACTTATGGTTCATTGGGATAAACCATCGGACCAAGTCTCGATATACGACATGTAATGGTCTCAACGGATTTTACTAATCGACCCGTGTCAGTAAATCTTAACCAGAAATTTTATTTGATAATATATATACTTATTCCCTCTTTAACCCAGTGCTTTAGCTTGACATCAGGAAGTATTGGATTGTTGCCACTTATGCAGATATGGGGCCACCTGGTGTGGTCTCGTGTACTTCATCAATTGATATAAGACATTTCTTTCTTATTAAAGGCAAGTTTCTTATTTGTTGCTTTAGAAAGATAGTAGGAATGCGTTCTTTCTTCACCTGGGTCCGCCTATTCATATCTTTTTTCAAATGAATATTTAGGGATATCTCGTGTTCATAGATCTTGAAACCAGATAAATATCCTTTAATTCTCAATATTTCTAAGTGATGTTACGTGGCGTTCAAAACCAGCCTAATTTATTCATCGGGCTATGAAGTTTATGCTATTTAGGCACTGTTTAGTAAAAAATATTGACTGAGAATATGAGATAGCTTGTAAATATTACACTGAAAATATAAACTAGTTTATAAACTCACCAAATTTTATATCAATGCAGCCTTGCAATTTGCATCACCGATCAATAAGCATTTCGACTGCCTGATAAAATGCCTGTGCAGGGTTCGTACATGATGTTTGCACATTCAATGATTCTGTGCCCCCTACAACATTATAGTAGTATAAATCAAAATAATAAATAAAATTGTGTACTTTGTGTGCGAAGAATCTGCAGCTTTTTTTCCAAGTAAAGGTAGGTAAAATTTAAAACTTATATATGGATTTTCAAATTATAAATTGAAGTCACCACAATCACAAAATATACATAACTTATAAATAAATTAATATGATAATTGAACGCTAGGATTTCAATTTTATAGTTAAAATCATACGAATTTCTACACTCTTCTGAAGCGGACAAATATCTTCACAAAAAAGTGTTATATTTTATTTATACAGCTCTTATGCAGAAGAAAACGTGTTAGAGAGGACTGCATAATTGAGGTTATTTAATTTTTAATTTTAATATTTGAATATAGGGAAGGTAAAGCACAGTAAGTGGGAGGAAAGTAGGAAACATCCTCCCTATTTCCGTAGCACGTGCTTTAAAGAACTCCCACATCATTTTAAAATTACAGGACTAATCCGTATTGGGTTGTACTTGTACTTGTATGTAAAGTTCACGGTTTCAAAAGACTGACAATGCCACTAGTTGTCCCTTAAAAAAATAATATTAGTCACTCACTCAAGGCATATAATTGTGAGAATCCAATGCATAATATGGTTTCAAAAAAGGGCATATTTACACCATACAAAGCGTGACCATTGCTGGGACCATTGTGTTCTTTGCAATAACTCCCATACATGAACCAGCAAGCACAAATACTACTGCTTGTGTTATGTTTAATGTGTGTCTTCACAAAATAAGGTCACTTTTCTTTAAATATTATACCCCACCCACCCACCCAATCCAAATTAAACATACCTTATATAATGAAATATTTAACATTTTATTTTTACTGTATAGTAAGATAAATCCTCACGGGGTATGACTTGGTGGTGTAGTGCTCAAGATCTCATTTTGAGTTTCTGAATTTGAATATAGGAAGTGCGTTTGTTACAAAAACATGAGACAATTGAGGATTTTATCTACTTCATTTAAGTCCGAAACGGATGATTTGACGGTGAGGTTTCTAACGATTAAAAAAAAAAAAAAAAAGTATAATAAGACAATTAAATTATGATTCAAATAAAAAAATAAGGTCACTTTGTTTATGTATTATGTCGGTGAATTTATTATGAGTCTGTAATAGGTGGCAGAGAGAGTTAACTATAAGTCAAGAACATTGGGGTGTGGACTCACATGATTTGCAAAAATGTTGAGGACTCGAAACGTACGAGTACGGTGAAGGACGGGACGCGACAGGACAAGGTTAGGTGACTTAGGTGTGGAGTGGGTGCGTGTGGCACGTGAGGGTGGCGATAAGGAGTCAGTTTGTACAGCTGTTACTAGCTGCAAGTTGAAAAATTGGCACCTCCTTTTCTGGTTTTGTAATCTTTTTGATCGACTTTTTCCGTTTTTTCCGTTTCATTTCTAAAATGTCTATTTGATTGTTATTTGTCTTTGAAAATGATAAACTAAAATTATATCACCAATAAATTATATACATATATTTTTAATTAATTCTAGATATGTTAAAAATATTTGGGATTAAATGGGGGTGATTGCTTCCGGGAGCCTCTAATACTCTATTTTGTATTGTAATTTGACATGTTGTAAGGTGATAAAAATGTGTTTTAGTCGAAATATAGTATTTAAGTGTTTTGTTAATGATATGCGATTACTAATCACACTTTCTTTTAAAAATTGAATTTCATAAAACTATTTTTTAAGCTTTTCATAACTATCAAAATATCAGAAAAGCTCACCTTAATTATTTTTTAGAATAAAATAAGATTACATAACACTATTTATGAACAACTATCACTTTTTCCAATCGCAACACCAAACAAAGCATAAGTGGCTCCGCCAATATTTCTAGTGAAACTAATCTTCAAAATTAAGTTGAATGACTAGATATGTATTAATTGTATTTTTTTTTTGAATTATTACAAACTACATATATTACAATATGCTGTCAACTGTGACTCTAGATACATACATGTTATAACACTGCCCAGAAATCAACCGAGACGCAGCTCATATTTTTTTTTATTTTCAATGAACCAAGACACAACTTGGAAATCAACTCCCATACATGAGAAAATCTTCCTCCAGACCCTCCCTAGCCTATGGAGGAAGATTTTGAGTCTCCACTGCTTTTGTGGGGACTCGAACCCATGGGTTACCAATGGGCTACACAACCATTGGCATGTATTAATTGTATCTTTATAAGTAATAATTGTATTGAAATTGATCTTGTAACACCCCGGTTGTATGGCGTGTCTATCATGGTCATTTTTCAATGTACGACATGTTATTGTGGACATGGTTGGATCATTGTGTTAACTAACCCCGTAATAGATTAAGTTTAGTTGAGTTGTAAAATTATAGATATTCAGATTTCGCGTCTGTGTCGCATGCGTCCCGGCGATTGATGAGACTATAGTTCGCATTTGTGTCACGTTCTTCACCCCGAACTAAACCAGTCAGAGGATTCGCGTTCGAGGGGCGTTCGAACATGACTTTATAGAAGGTGCGCGTTCGAACAACCTTGATATTTTTGCCCCAAATTAAATCAGAACACTTCAGAATTTAGGGCTATATAAATAGACCCCATCTCCCAATTCTTCCCCATGAAACCCACGACCTAAACCATAATTTCCCCTATATTTTTACTTTAAATCTCAACTTTAAGCAAGCTTCAAATGTCTGATTTCCTTGCATTTTCAAGAGCTAAAGAAGCAAGATAAGATTTGTATCCTTTATTATTGCATTTCTTCATGATAATCAAGCTCACCAAATAAACCCATGGAAAATCCTAGCATGACCCATGAGTATTATGTATGATAAATTTATTTTCTAAGTTAATAATGCTTATATTAGGGTTTAAATGCATGGATTGTACAAGGATTGAGATTAGTTAGAACCTAGGGTTTGGATCTTAGTGCCATGTTTTTCTCATGGGTATTTTGATGAAATTGGAGCATCATGATGATGTGGGAGATGTTTTGTTGAATGTGGTAACTTGGTAGTGCTTGATTTACTTAATAAGTTGGCTTTAGTGCGAGGTGGGGCTTGTTGACCAAGTGTAGTTATGTTAGTTGAACATGACTAGATGGGTCATGATAATAAATTGGTGATAGCATAATGATTATGCTATTGATTTGATGATGTTGAGATGCTCATGGGCGTATTAGGTGAATAAATATTTTCCTTGTTGGGTTGCCCGATTTAGATAGCTATATACATCTCGTAGTGGTTGCTTAAGTGGACTCGTGATAACGGTAGCAAAGACATGACTTTAGTTTGTTAAGAGTAAAGTTGTGATACATATTCACATTGTTAGTGATAATTAAAAATAACATCTTAAAATAGTTAGACCGTTAGAAAATGCCTTTAGCTCATTTGCGAGCATGGATTCATGCATCTTTCATACGCATGATTAGGATTTCAAATACTCACGTATTGTAACTGTACCCCGATTGCATGTTATAGATCTTATACATGAAGTTCCAGCCAGTTCCATGTGTCAACAAGAGCAGTAAGAATTGACATCAGCATATTGAGTGAATGTTATAGTCTTCATGTTTTCAAACTCTTTGTGTTTTATAAATTAAGTTTTCAGTTTATGATTATGTTGGAACTTCAAATTTATGAAAACATGTTTTAGAGTAAGTATTTTCCCACCAGCAGCAGCTAAAACATATGTGATATTTTCATACTATAATAGTTTTTACATGTTTTAATGTTACCTGGTTATGGTTTATTTTAATTGCTAGTACAATAAAATAAATATGTTTTCAAACGCCAGTAGAGTGTCATTCCCTCAACATATCGATCCGAGTACGCACAGTTCAACATGCCTAATGTTTTTTCAGAAATCCTTTTAGGCTATTACATATACAGCTCGGATTCCTTTACTTACGCGGTGCTAGGTCTCGCTAAGTAGTTTTCATGTCCCCATACCACGATACTGGTGAGATTTATCATGATAATATTTACCAGTATGTGTCATATATACAAGTTTCAAAGTAAGATAATTATATTTTCAAGAAAAGGAATATTTCAGTATTGTTCAGCTATTTTCTAGATCGGAATATTTTTATGTTATTTTTATCTTTCAACGTTCACTCACTAGGTCATTCATACAACTTACCCCCCCCCCCCCCCCCACACTCTCAGTTTTGGGTGTAGGTACTTTTGATAACTGTTATTGATGAGAGAGCTCACTCATCCACATTACCCAGCTCGAATGAGATGGATACTTAAATTGTCTACAAGCACACACAACAAGAAATTATATATACCCAAAAAAAGGTGAATTGGGTAATGGACTAATATTCCAGAAATATAAATCTTTTCAATTTTATGCTACTAAATTAGTAGCTTTACTAATTAAGCTTAAGTCAATTTTCTCAATCACAATATATCGCCTAAATGCAAGTTTCTAATTAATATGCAAATACAAAAATAAACTTGCGATAATTAAAAGTTAAAGGATATAGAAATTGACACATGTGATTTATAGTGGTTCGACCAACTCTTTGCATATGTCTATTCCTCTAAACCACGCTTGAAGATTTCTACTAAGTTGAATCCACAACTTACACCGAGTTTTTTGTGGCCCATTCATAACCAAGAGTTTTGTCTCCTAGGTTCACCCCAAACATGCACACAAGAGTTTTCCAATGGCAAACTCTTAAACCTTTACAATGAGTTTTGTCCATAGACTTACTCACAACCTTTATGCAAATTACTATTTTGAGTATACCCATTCAACAAGGGATTTCACTACCACAAGTGTCTGAGATATAAAGATTAATAACTCACTTGGGCACTCACAAAAAAATAAAGAAGATTAATAATGTGAGTTACTAACCCAGGTATTCTAAGCTCACTACAAATGATATGAAGGTGTAGTGTGTGAGCTTTAGTATGAGAGTGTATGATGATGAAGGTTTTGTAAAACTCTCTGTTTTTTCCTTAGTAGAAATTATATGAAGGTTGAAGAAGATGGCAAAAACGAAATTGGGGCTCTATTTATATATAAGGTGAAAGACAACATTTTCTCTCTGTAAGAGATTGGTATGCCGGTCTCATAGGCCGGTATGTCGGTCATGTAAAACATAACAGATATATTACCGTTGAAGATTAAAGCACAATATCGGATTAATGACGGTATAGAGGTCGATATACCGATTAACTCACTAGTATGAGGGATCAATATAAACTGTCTCGATTCCAGTAGCTTTGCAAACTCTAGCTGACTGGTATGAGAAACCGATATGGATAAGCCCGGTTCCAAAGAGCATGCAAATTTGACCAAGGCATAGAAGGGTCACTGGTATGCTGGTGTGGGGGGCCGGTATGCCAGTCGCAATGCAGAAAATCTCATGATATGAAAGTTAAAACCAATTTTCACATGACCCTAATGCATCTTTAAAGAGAGCCATAAGCTAAGACTACAATAATATATTCTTCAATAAGCACTAGTCTTCACATCCATTGTTCTTCATCACCAAATGCTTCGATATCTTTTTATAATATCCGCTAATACGGGTCGAAGACTTCTAGTATCGTATCATCTAAATCCATCTTGAGTGTTATGGTACTAACAATCTCTTCATTTTTTGATGATGACAACCTTTAAAACTTGTGAACTTTGAGAGTTCTAAATTTATTGACGATTTTGCTCCAACTCAATATTAGCCCTCAACACATAAGTACATTAAAACTTAGACAAACACATAAGTACATATTTGCTCCCTCTTGATACAAGAGTGATGGTAAACACAAGTTTTAATCTTATTCTAATGATTTCTCCCCCTTTGAACTTATAAAAAAGGACGGAGAAGCAAAAATTGAGCTCTAAATGAGATACTAATCAATATATGCATAAAACATATGAAAGTTCATTAACATGCACTTTTAGTATTTTTCATACAAATTTCCTTTGTTGCCATGCAATATGAAATTCATGCATAGATCATCAAAATCATTCAAAATAAGCCAATATCCATGCATATCATTTTCAACCAATAAAGATCAATGATAAGGCATATTCAATGCTAAAAATTCAAAAATAAATCACATATATCATATAAACAAATAAGTCATATGTGATTTTAATTGATACTAAATGAGATTAATGATATGATTAAGCATAAGAGGATACCAAATTAAATTCAAATTGCCTAATCACTAGTATGATTCACAATCAAATCCAATTCATATCAATTAAAATAAACATACATATATAAGTTGGAGGAAACGGTACCAATATTTTCGTAAATACGAATTTTACCTTTTACCATTGTCATTTGGTGACTAATCCACCAATTATCAAAATTCATCCCTTTTTGAGGTAGAGATTAATATTATTCTTTTGAGATCTTCCCTCATTTGTGTTGAGTCTTTGAGATCATATCGAATTTTTTATTTATAACCATTCCCAAAGCTTCCCCTATAAAATTATTTAAGCACATTTTGGTACCCAAACTTTATTGGGTCTATAGGGGTTAGTCTTGGTTCCTTAGGGAACCCATGCATTCATATTCATATTCACATTTTTGTTCATGAAATCAAATATTTTGTGTCATTTCTTATTGCATGCATGACATATTTATTTTCATCAAAAGTGACATGTGCATGAGAAGTAGATGCCTTAACAAAATAATTTTTCAAAAATTTCGTTTTGATGTAAGGCCTATATCATAATTCTTCTTTTTTAAAAGCACATCTTTAAGATCCAATTAATAAATTAAAGTTTTTCTCACCTAAAGTAAATTTTGTAACTATGTTATGCAAATTCATAATCTTTTTAATCAAAATAATATTTTCATATGTTATAGATTTGCAATCACATGCACAAGAGTTAAATGGCATGCTAGATATCTTTTTTTTTTTCAAGTTTTAGCTTTTCATCTTTTAAGCATACTATTTCTTTTCACGCATTTCATTTTTCTCAATAATTGATGCATGATCATGTAATAATGATGAATGCTCATTTTTATTATCAATTTATGCTTCTTTCTAAGTAAATTATACAACTCATGCAATTCATTGAAAGTATCAAGTAATTCATCATATTCAAAGGAATCGTGTACCTTTTCCTCATCGCTTTCATCTAGAAGATCATCAATAGCCATGAAAGCAAGATTTCTTGTTCCCTCATCACTTTCCTCCTCAGATGAGCTAGAGTCGCTATCGCTCCAAGTTGCCTTCATTGTTTTCTTTTTGAATCTTTATTTGAATCTTCTCAATGGGCAATCCGTAACCACATGACCCATCTTTTCACACTCATAGAAAATGACTTTATCTTTCTTGTGCTTTCGCGACCAATTTTCTTCTTTATTCTCATCCATCCGAGAGTTTTTTTTAGACTTTTCAGATTTGAGGAACTTCTTGAATTCCTTTGTCAAATGTGTCAACTCATCATTACTACCATCTTCTTCATCGCTCGAGCTAACATCATCCACTATTCTCACAAATGACTTAAGAGTTATCTGCTTCTTATTCTTTTCTTCTTCTTCTCTTAGGTCCATCTTGAGTACCATATCATATTCAAATAATTTCCCCACCAAATCATCCAATTTCAAATTGATGACATTATTTAATTCCTTGATGGAGGAAGTGAAAATCATATACTATTTATTTAGGGAAAAAAAATTTCTTCACTATACCACTAGAGTAAATTTTTTTCCCTAAGGTACTAAGTTGATTCACAATCATTGTGAACCTAGAAATCATTTGCTCAACATATTTATAGGCTTCCATATTGAAGCTATCCAACTCGCACATGAACCGATTGATATTTGACACTTTAACTTGGCTTGTGCCCTCATTGACAATTTCCAAAGACTTCCATAATTCATATACATTTCCAAACTCAAGAAGCTTGTTGATTTGACTCTGATCAATTGTACAAAGAAGATGATTGAATACATTAGCTTTTAGGGAGGCTTCCATGAAATCCTCATCAATCCGTTCAAAATGCGGCTTCAGAAACTCTACACTATTGTTATCCTTATTCATTGACATTCTTATACCATTTGTGATCATTTTGAAGAATTTCACATCAAATGCAAGAATGTAGTTCAACATCCTCATCTTTCAATAGATATACTCTGTTCCGGTGTAGAATGGAGGTCTAGTTGTTGAAAATCCATTGGCAAGATTTGTTGAGTAGCTTGTAGAGGCTATGATATATTCTTGGACGGTTAGGTCTTTGTTGAGAAAACCTCTCCATGATACAAACTGAAATTATCTACAAGCACACACAACAAGCAATTCTTTATACCCAAGAGTAGGGTGAATTGGGTAATGGACTAATATTGCTGAAATATAAATCTTTTCAATTTTACGCTACTGAGTTAGTAACTTTACCAATTAAGCTTAGGTCAATTTTTCAATCACAATATATCGCTTAATTGCAAGTTTCTAATTAATATTCAAATACAAAAATAAACTTACGATAATTAAAAGTTAAGGGATAAAGAAATTGATATCGGTGATTTATAGTGGTTCGACCAACTCTTTACCTACGTCTGTTCCCCCAAGCCACGCTTGAGGATTTCCACTAAGTTGAATCTACAACTTACATCTAGTTTTCCGTGGTTCACTCGCAACCAAGAGTTTTATCCCCTAGGTTCACTTCAAATCTTTAGACAATAGTCTTCTAATGGCTCACTCTTAAACCTTTACAATGAGTTTTGTCTATAAGTTTACTCACAATCCTTATACAAATTATCCTTTTGAGTACACCCACTGTACGAACCAAATTTGGGCCAAGGGTATAATTTTCTAATCATACAGGCCCAATAACAGTCATAGACCAAATTCCTTCGAATGGCTTCCAGACCAAGGTTTGACCAAAGGCCCAAACCCTTTGCATCTCGCCCATATTCCAATGAAAGCCCAAGCCGCCCATGTTCTTTCCATTGAAAAACATCACCTCATGTTCTCCGCACATTCAGCTGACTCATCTCATCGCCAAAAGATCAATATTAAGCATGTTAGTGGGTCCATCTACATAAATATGACATCTTTTTAGCTGGAAGACGACTCATAAAATCTATAAAATGGAGTAGAATTCAGTGTGAATTCCATTAAAAATTAAGCAATATAACTCTAAGCTTACTCACTCTCATCGGAACCCCCCAGAACCTTCGACCATTTATACTTCAGCCCACCGCCCTCATGGCCGTCTACG